>WWET01001107.1:328247-351463 GCA_011038615.1 Limnodynastes dumerilii | reverse complement strand
AATTGGCCGGCGAAGTTTTCAAAACTTTGCGTCGGTAAAAATACGACGCCCTCGCCGGGAACTGAGCGACAAAAATTCGCCCATTCAATTATTTTTTTACCGCTGCGCTAAAACAGCAGGCAGCGGTAAAAAAATAACCATAGAAAAAAAAAAAATCTCTCAGTTAACGCCGCAAATCACCTCCTGCTAGCAGGAGGTGGCCGGCGCTAGTGAGAGACTATTACCCAGTGCCTGAAATCACGTTCTCACGATACTTCAGGCACTGGGTAACAGCCTCAGTAGCGCCCGGCACTTCCTGCTAGCAGGAAGTGTTTTGCAGCGTTAAGAGAGAGTTTTTTTTTTTTGCTCTAGCAGCTGCTCAGCGGTCCCTGGATGGCAGGGCATGGTGCGGATTTTTATCGTTCAAAAACCGGCGTATTTTTAACGCTAGAAAAGAATTGAATTAGAAAAAAAAATAACGCCGGTAAATTTTTAAAAAAAGCGTTAAAAATACGCCGGCGAAGGATTTTTTGACAATTGAATCGGGCCCTCACTCTCTTTAGAGACAATTGCTAGCAACAAAACACTGCACCTGGAGTTTGCAACATGTTTGACAGAAACCTGTGGCACTAAGCCAATGTTTCTGTTACATCCTGCAAAAGGTAGAAACATTTAAATTTCATTATAAATATTGAAATACATATTTACAAACTTATTAAATAGAAATCTCTACTGTTTTATGTTAAGGCTATTGTTTAATTCCAGAATAATTTTAGACTCTTTGCTAGTGTCAGCCCTCTTGACGGGTGATTGTTCTTTTTGCCTACCATACTTCAGACAGATAACAGCATGTCAGTGCTCAGTACACAAGTCTATAATGTGTAAAGAGTACTGAATTCTCTTGAGTATTCAAGGACATGTAGACATTTCCATGAATCTATTTACTTAAATGTCATTTTATTTCTTGGAATACATGTATAACCCTACACAGATATAAAAGTTGTGAGTCATGTGTATTTGAAAACTTGCTAAGACCTGTTTTATTTTGTTTTCCTTCTGCAGTGCAAGACCCTGATGAAGATGCACTGAGAAGAGCAAGGTAGGCAACTAGCAGCAAATAATGCGGCCATCTTAATAGATAACAAATTGCCTAAAGCTCTGAAGCATAATTAATATCCACAAATTAAAACCAGATTTAACACTAACGTTAATCTGCTATTGGCTTTAATTTGGCAACATTCAAAAGACCCAAACAGGGACCATTTTATTAATATAAATAATAATTATACTTATTAAGCCTTGGAAGCTATTGAATTCATCTATAAATGATGTTGTGGCATGTTGTCATCATGTGAGCAATTTATTTGGATACTATACTGTCTGTAGAAAACACATAGGCAGTTTATTACATACTTAGTCAGCCTAGAATGCTGTCCGCTGATAGTAAAAGGTTTTTTAGTAGTCACTTTTGCAGTCTGAATTATCATAGCCTAAGTATGATCTCTTATAAATACATGTTATGTATAATAAGAGTACTAGCAAATATGTAAATGATTGTTTTGGTCTCTTAGTTTTTTACATTTGTGTCTCTGTTTTGTTGGGAGGAGGTAATGATTGCTCCTGGTTGACACCTGCATACACAGTACTGTCCACTACTTATAGCATCTGCTTATTGCCATGGTGGAAAAAGAAAATTGACAGACCTTTATTCTTAATGGGTTGTAGCTACAAACTGTACTTAGACATAGTTGGTTGGCAACAGATGGAATTTAGTCTTAGGCAGGCTTTAGAATTCATACATTCATAGCTTGGCAAATGGCAATATCCAAATAAATTACCATATGCTAGGCAGGGGAGTAAAGGTCACTGTCCCTAACCCCTTTCTTTATTCCTCCTCCCTCTTTTTCTTCCTTTCTGTTTCTCCATGCCACAGGGAAAAGTTTGAAACGGAACGTAACAGCCCACGCTTTGCCAAATTGCGCACCTGGCATCATGGCCTTTCTGCACAAATCCTTAACGTTAAAAGTTAAATGCCCACGTGTAACAATATCTATTGAAAGTCAATGAAACACTAAACATCTATTGTATCAATGCAGTGAAACTCTGCCATATTCAAAAAAAAATATAAATATATAAATAGAAAAAAAAATTCACAGGGACTTGTTGTTGCAGCGCCTGTCATTATCTTATTTTTAGCGTTTAACCCACCACTGTCATTAAAAAAAAAAGACAAATTGAAAGTATTTAGTATTTGTGTTGTGTTGCTTAGAATTAAGAAATAAAATAGGTCTTGTACTTCATTTCCTTTAAATAAAAAGCTAAAAACTAACATTTGTCAGGAATTGTGTGATCATTGTATATGTTGGTGATTTGGAATGTAGAAATGCAACATTTGCTGTAGGATTTGGTAGGATGCCTGCTATGCAGGTGAATGGTGAACCTTGGCTTGGTTATTGATCGTTGCATTAAGAAACAATGGATGGTTGATGCCATAAAACAATGCTTTATATTACTGCATTTGTCCCATATATTAATTAAGTAGTGAAATAAAGAAGTGGGATTATGTCCTAGTGCTAATCTGTAGCTCCCAGCATGCTTTGCCAATAGTGACATAACCACAAAATTCATGGTTTTCTGTTACCTTTTTCAACTCAAAATGTGGCAAGTAGTGGTTGCTAACAATATATGTACATTTGGAAACCCGCAATTAGTGTGCGCATAGTGGTGTTAATGCCATTAGCCTAAATATTTTTGGTTTGTACAGTGTGTGTATACTGAGCATTATGTTAAGGCAAATTAATACTATAATCAGTTATGAAACATGAATAATAAATATTTAAGCTACAAATATACAATAAAAAGCTGCTGCAATTTCTCTAAGAAAGAAACCAAGAAACAATGCAGGTATTACGTGATTTTTAAGTCTGAAAGCATTGAATCATTTGTATTTCTGGTTTTGAGCCAGTTGTTGATTTTTGGCATCATATTTTCCATTTAATGGTGGCAATGCCACAGAAATGTTATAATCTCTGACTATAATACCCAAAATGAGATTTAAGTGCAATTTAATGTTTATAATTTGTGTTCAATGTAAATTATGAAAATATCATGCTATTAAACACTTCTTGAATCATGATGAAAATATTACTAGCTAAAATTAAAAGTACAAATTTATGTTACTATCATTGTAAAGTTTAATATCTCAGCAACAACTGAATTGTATTTGTCTATTAAACATAAGAATTAGTACTATTATTGCAAGTCTGATTTCAGTGAGGTTTTCAGTTAGAACAAGCAGCTAAGATAACAATGTAATATAAAACTTTTTAGTATTAGTTATGTTGCTGTGTTGAAATTGGAATTACCCATAAAATTTCTTGTATTGCTTATAAAATTCTGTATTACAAGAGCCACATGCTTGTGATTTGAAAATAAAGTGGTTAATAAAAAAAATACACGCTGTGCTTGTTTATATTAATCAGTGAGATAACAGCAATAACAAAATACAGAAATATTTTGTATTCACGATGGACATATTAATTGGTCTAAAGACCAAATATACTAATACCTTAAATTATATCTGCTATTATAACTGCTAATATATAAAATAGTTAAGATTAAAGCACAATATTAATGAACATATCCTGACAAAATGACCCTAAGTCCTCAGGAGTGTATGAGTTGTAAATTAATTTTATATGACTTCCAAATACAGGCAGTTATTATGCAACTAAAATCTCTATAAATAACAAAAATATTTCTCAATGGGATAGTTCTAAACAGTAATACTATAAATAAAAATTGTGTTAAAACTTTATTGTGAAATAAGAACCTGTTACATGATCTAAAGTTACTAGAAATTGATATAGTATCTAACATGATATATAATATTAGTCAGGATGCCAATATAATTTTCACCTTTGTGACTTTAATTTACCTGGGCATCTCAAAGTTTTAAATTAATTGTATAAACACAAAAAAATGATATCCTATAGCCCCACACTGTATGACAACAAAAGGTGTCTACAGTAAATACATAAGGAATTTCTCCCATAAAATGTATGTGGGAAGACATGAAGCTGCTTGCAAACTTACACACAGCTTGCAACAAGAAATAACTCCCACTTAAAAAAAAAGACTGTCAGTGCATTGTTAGTAACATCGGTCTAGCCAAACATAGAATCAGAGATTGAAACTGAAACCAAACAAGCTGCTTTATTGTATCATTTGTGACCTGCACTAGACAAAATGGCTGGTTATAATAGGTTGCAGCACCTGTGGGCACATTGCACCATTTATCAATTAAGTCCTTGATTTTGATATCTACTGATCACTTAATAGGTCACATAAGAGACCAAAAATGCATGTACATTGCAAGAATTAATAGATTGAGGCATTGAAAAGCACAGTTGATTAAGAAGTTTTCTCTTTAATTTGGCTGTAAAGCCCACCATTGATAGCACTCTTCTTATAGGGTGTTTCCATTTTAATGATATTGGAAACATTTTGATTGGTAGAAAGTGGCAATTAACCTAGTCAGGTTCCACTGGACATCTACAACAGCTTCAGTAGATAAAATGTAGCACGTGGGCAACCTTATCTTTCCTGCAATCCCAAACTCAACCGATAAGTCGCAAACCTGTGCATCCATGAAGATGCTTCCAATGGGCTGCCAGTGTTAATATAAAACAAAACAAAAATATCATCCTTGAAGGTAAAATTGCTTGAATGGTTATTGTAATAGGGGAAGAACTATATTCTGTTGTGGCCTGTGCTTGTATCAGTGGACTAACATCTTATTCCTTTCCTCCTTTCTGCTCACTCTCCTTCTATTCTACTCATACTTACTCATTATTTGCTAGCAATACAACATATGTCGGGCTTGTGCATTGCACGTAGTGAATGCAGTAAAGGTAACTGCATGCATTATACAACAAAACAATGCATTTACCATCAGTGAAATAATAAATTGTTAGAAATCTGTAGGGAATGTGTGTGTGTGCTACCTATATCATAGATTTGACCTGAGGCATGGAGATATATGGCTTGCCTATATCACTCACTTTAGCATTGGGTCTTGAGATGTGTTGCACCATATTAATTGCATTTTCCCCATAATATTTGCTTGGGTTATCATAGATCCACAATCTGATATTTAATATGCCTGAAATTGAATTATTTGCTAGAATGCCAGTAAATATAATAAAAAAAATTAACAAACAAATAAATAAAAGCTATTGCGTGAATGTCAACTACAATTTTACATAACTAAGTTTCTTTGGGGAATTTAGTACTATAAACAAAAGATATATTGTCTTGATGCAGCATAATGCTATTTAAATCATAGTCATACATAATAAAATGAGTAATAATGAATTACTGATGTAGGAACGGGCATGTGACTATTTATTTGGGACTTTACAAATTTGCTCCTGTTTAAAGCCTATACATAAATGTGTACTGGATTAATTGGAAAAAACAACTTTCTAACTATATGTTTTTCACCCCTTTTCCACATACCCTGCTAATTTCTGCTTCTTGATCATCTCCTCCCTTATCCATTGGCTTTTGCTTCTGTAAATACAGTTTAACATGAAAGATATTGGGCTTTGCAAGGAACTTGATCTATCCTTGTGCATTTAGGAGCTAATTCAGAGCTATGCTTACACCTGTTTATTTAGCACTGCATTTATTAGCATGGAGCATATGCAGAACAGGAGTGAGCACAGGAAGACAGACACAAGTGAGTGATCCTCCTGTGTATGCTTCCATGTGCTCACCGCTAGAGGCTTGGGGTGTTCCACTATATTTTACTTAGAAAGTAGGTGTATTAGTACAGTACTTCCTCCTAAAATCTTGCATCAGCTCAGGGCTTGCAAATAATAAACTGTTAAATCTAAGAATATTTTTTTTTAAAAAACACACTCTGCATACACTACACATTTTGCAAGAAAAGTAGCATATTGCCACACGTTTTGCTGAGGCATATTTTAAAATAAAGATATGAATCAAATTTTTTTATGTTTAAATATTTTATTATAATTAAAGAATACATAAATGACAGCAAATTAAAGTAAAATGCTGCTGCATTACACCTCTCTATATCTGCCTATGCACATTTGTTTGCATGTTTCATAGGTGTACTGTCTCTCTAGAGTTGCTAATTATGGAACTCTGGATAGGTCGTACTTATTTTTAACAGATGGTCTGCACATCCACTAAGCTAAAACTATAGATCATCTCCTTAATATTCTTTAAGCAGACAGATGTAATTAAATACTACACATTAGGAATTAGAGAAGATGTAGCCTTAAGTTTGCTTGGTTTGGTTTATATGACTTTATTACATCAATAAACCACTGTACCTCTTGATAATCGAGCATGACTAAATTTGAGTGCAATTGTAATGCATAACTTTCTTCTTAGTATTTACATTTTAAAGAAAATATATCTGTACTTGTTTGACATTAATTCCACAAAAATAGTATAATTAAGTCTTTAAATATATTTGCACTAATTAAAAAATACTTTATTTTTCTAATTTTATTCTAGTTCAGACTGAATCATAAATTTGAGATTATTATTATGACAAACATATTTCATATACAGGGTAGAATTTGCAACCCCACCTTAATTTTCTTTTTCCAGGGTGATTTGTTGTCAAAGGCCTGTAGCGTGGGCTGTTGTTCTCTTTCTAAAGTGGCTGAGAAGACAGAATGGCTTATTTGTTGTGGATATCAAATTTATACTTTAAAACGTGCAAGAATAATTTTAATATACAAGAATTACTTTTGTATGTTTTCTTTAATGTATTTGTCAAGTTAATGTTGTTTGGCTATATATAAAGACCAGTATTATGGGTGTGCCTCATATTATATACATTTCAAATGCACCCCCATTTTATATCAATGGAAGATAAATAATAGTGGTAATATTTTTGGATTGGTTTGGTTCATTACAATATAATTGAAATGAAAGCAGTATTGGTTTTTAGTCTTTATTTATTAAAAATAAATATAGATATCTTTCACTGATAAAATATTTGAACTTTACTATCAACAAAGAAAAAATATATACCTTATCTATTTGAACTGAAAATGTTAAACTGGTAATTAAATAGTTAAGCTGATTCTTTATCCTAATGATTTTTTTTTAAAACAGATTATAACAATAATACAGCCTTTTCTAATATAGCTAGAAGAGAAGTGACTGAAAATGTCATATTAATCATTTCCTGTAGGTGGTGCTGTGTGTGTTACATCAATGCACATCATTTCAATCAGAGCAAAATATTTTTTGGGCTATACAATAAATAAAGATCTTCATTTAACAAATTAAATTTAAATTAAGTAATACATTTTGAACAGAGATTAAAAATGCTAAACTGTTGCAGTGGTAAGGGAAGGTTTTAAAACCCCTGGGCCCTTGTTTTTTATGTTTAACCAGCAATGTATTGTTTCTTCTTACCATCTCTTTTCCTAACCCCATATCACCTTGTCAACTCCTCTGCCACCTGACTTACAATATACCACACATTATGTATAGGTGAATAACATGAATTTATTTTAAGAGAAGGGGGTTGGTTGTCAAACAATATATTATGCTTTGGGGGAAATTGTATTAATATTGATAAACAATAGACATAACTAAAGGCCTAATGCTGCTAGAAGCCTTACCCAGCTGCTTACACCAAATCTCTAGAACTTTCTCAAATTCCCTGCTGTATTGAACATGCTTCTGACTTACTTGTTTGGAGAGTGATCTGTAACTTTTATTGCATGGTTTTTGAGGTTCTTGGTATATTATTGTTTTCACTTCTCTTTTTTCACTTTGTAATCTCTCATTTCACTTTAGCTTCACCAGTCTGCATTGATATCCATGACTCACCATGAGCCAGGGGTGACAAGTAGCATTTCATCTGCAGTAAATCAGCAAAGAAGATCATTTAGTGTTTCAGAGATATCTCAGGAATCATTAAACATCTAAAGCAATTGCTTTAGGGATACTTGGTCGCATCCTGACCTAATAACATTAGGGGACTTACGCAAGGCATTTGTGCAAGTCCACTGACAAGTAACATTGGTTTATGCGTGCCGGATGTTACTCAAGTGCCGTACGTTTGCAGGTACGATGAAGGAGCTGACCCTTCAGTTACACATGCCCTATCCCACCATTCAGACGGGATAGGCATTTAAATGAATAGTCGGGGGGGGGAGGCCATGTACGCACTGATCCGCGTCCATAAGAATGCAGATTAGTTAAGGTAGACTAGTGGATACGTAAGTGTCCAAAATTACAACCAATAGAGGGGAGTGGGGGGGGCCCCCTCTATCATTCGTAATTTCAGTCCCCCCGCACGATCGTAAAGCATGCAGGGTTCTGGATCTAGACCACTATACTTAAGCTTTAAAACATCAAAATGCTAAATTAAAAAACAATATAATGAATTATATTTTACATACATTTTTTATTTAATCATTTGTTTAATAACTTGCAGGTAGTGCAGGTCCTTTTATGAAAACTAGGGACTGGATCCAGACAACCACGGCAGTGAATTCCGGATCCACGCAGTTTCCTAACTACCATACAAGCAAGGCCATGCCCTCACTTAATATTT
This sequence comes from Limnodynastes dumerilii, assembly GCA_011038615.1. Lineage (NCBI taxonomy): Eukaryota > Metazoa > Chordata > Amphibia > Anura > Limnodynastidae > Limnodynastes > Limnodynastes dumerilii. The sequence goes on along the minus strand of WWET01001107.1, from coordinate 342,867 downwards.
CAGCATCGTCCACATGTAAAATAGGGACAGTGCAGAAATCAGAATAGTATGTAATGGCTGATTTACATACCTCTCCCCTCACACAGTGTGTTAGCACTTCCACTTACTGAAACGCCCCGTTCTGTCAGTGAAATTTTTACCAGAACAGTATTCTGCATCCTGAGGATCCAGATGTATTGGATCCAGATCTATCCTGGTAATGCAGCACTCACGCATGCACCACTTACCAAAAGGGGTCGTTTTCCGGACCTAGCAATCGGATAACCTTCCTTTGTAGTAAATCTGGATCCAGTCTAATGATAGAAATATGGCTTTTTAAAGGTTAGGCTCCAAAAAGTTACCCTGGGTAACAAAGTGAGTCATGGTTCTGTTGCTACTCACATGGGGCTGGATCCAGACTTAAGAAGGAGCTTAAAATTAAGAGACTAAAGTTACTCCTGGGCTAAACCATGTTGATTGCAGGGGAGTCATATTGCATATATTGCATATCTATTGCAAACAGTATTACAGTTGAGAGGTGTGTTTCCCAGCCCAAGTCTAAATAACAGTGTAATAGTAAAGCTGGTCAGTATCTGTGTGCAGTAAGCAATTCAAAGATATATCCCTGCATGCAAAGAATACAATTAACTTGACTCCCCCTGAAATCAACATGGTTTTGCCCAGGTGTATCCTTCCTCTCTTAATTTCAAGCTCCTTCTTAAGTCTGGATCCAGCCCATGATGTGGGTCCTTTAATCATCACCATTACTTTTTTCAAACTGTGGGACTCTTATCTACAACAGGTAATGAACTCATTTTACAATTCATTCATTCTTAAAACACATTCACATGTCCTCTTATTTCACAGCAGCAAGACAAATGCTCCCAAATCTCCAGAAGCAAGGTAACTTGTGCAGTGGATTGTGTTTTCAACTTCTATAACATCTTTCATAGTTAAATAGGAAAAGCTGTTTAATATCACAAATACAATTATTAATAGATAATTCTTCTAAATATCACTATGCAATGGCAATCTAATCAATAGAGAATGATTATTAAGACATTGTGCAGGGATATCTGCTACTCCCAGGTCCATAGTCCTGTCCCTTATACATTTGTATCTGGGATACAAATATTCAATGTTACTGTCTCTACTGCGCTTAAACCTATTGCCATTGTGTTGTATGAATAAACTTACCATTGGCGAGGGCCTAGTCTTGTGATGACACTACCCTACAACACAGACACAATAAGACACTGACCCCTGATTTTGGGTCTAACTAATTCATTTTAATTGTAAGCGGAGTAATTGTTTGTTTCCTTCTGAAATAATCGGGTTATTATTGACCCTGTCTTGTTATATTGTCTCAAGCTACCTAAAATTGATGGGGGTCAAATAAAGGCAATGTTAGGTTACCTGTAAATATGCGATAATAATGACCTTCACAATTGGATCCCTTACCTGGCCTCTCACTGATATAAACATTGTAGCCTTCTTCTTGCCTCGATATTGCACCCTTCAGTAACCAATCCTTATATATGGTATTCACATGTCCTCTTATTTCACAGCAGCAAGACAAATGCTCCCAAATCTCCAGAAGCAAGGTAACTTGTGCAGTGGATTGTGTTTTCAACTTCTATAACATCTTTCATAGTTAAATAGGAAAAGCTGTTTAATATCACAAATACATTTATTAATAGATAATTCTTCTAAATATCACTATGCAATGGCAATCTAATCAATAGAGAATGATTATTAAGACATTGTGCAGGGATATCTGCTACTCCCAGGTCCATAGTCCTGTCCCTTATACATTTGTATCTGGGATACAAATATTCAATGTTACTGTCTCTACTGCGCTTAAACCTATTGCCATTGTGTTGTATGAATAAACTTACCATTGGCGAGGGCCTAGTCTTGTGATGACACTACCCTACAACACAGACACAATAAGACACTGACCCCTGATTTTGGGTCTAACTAATTCATTTTAATTGTAAGCGGAGTAATTGTTTGTTTCCTTCTGAAATAATCGGGTTATTATTGACCCTGTCTTGTTATATTGTCTCAAGCTACCTAAAATTGATGGGGGTCAAATAAAGGCAATGTTAGGTTACCTGTAAATATGCGATAATAATGACCTTCACAATTGGATCCCTTACCTGGCCTCTCACTGATATAAACATTGTAGCCTTCTTCTTGCCTCGATATTGCACCCTTCAGTAACCAATCCTTATATATGGTCGAGTGTTTAGACCATATAGCTCTTATATACAGACCAGCGATGTAATTGTGAATGTTACCTTGGCTTAGCATCACCGACGTCAGTGATAGGGTAGCTTTATAAGCTGAATTACTGTCATAGTAAAACAGCAAAAAGTTCTTCACTGGAACTCGGTGTGAAAATAAGAAATCCAAACACAGCTTATACAACTTTCATTACACATTATGCATTTGTCAAGATGCAATATATTACAGTAGCAGTAAACACATGACTTACTTTAGAGTACTGTAGATTATGATTTAGTAACAATCAAAATTCCAAATGTAATCCAGATATTATAATAACAAACTCTAAAATTTAAGTGGCTTTTAAAATCTAACAAAATAATACCACCATCATTGTAATAGTACAATGAAAAAATGCCACAAATAATAATAATAATAATAATAATAATAATAATGACAATAATTTATTAACCCCTTTACAGTGACTGACTATTTATTCTCAAAAAGGTTGTTTTTTTTCAATGAGATATTATCATTTATTTATTGGATTGAATTATTTCAACCCAGCCCTACAGGTACTTCAGTGTCACAAAGTGCCATCTCAGGGGTTTGGCATGCTTCTAAACCATCTTCCATGAATGCCAAACCTGTTCAAACTGAAAATACAGTGTCCTCAAGAGGTTATTCCGTGAGATTTGGGGCTGATACAAGTTCAAGAGAACCCACTTACACCAGCCAGAGAGGGTTTAAGCCCTCTCCCCCTGTTACATCCTCATATAAAAGGTAACAGGAATTAACCTTATAATAAAGGATTTTCAAATGAAAGTTTTAAGTAATACAATCTTAACAAATAATGCATAATGCTTATGTCTACCAGTTAAACAGTTTGGAAAAAAAATGACTTACAGTAACTTTAGATGAACAAGTAAACTCTGAGGTATATTAGAAACTGTGCTACGAACCATAAAGCATAGTATGATAAAGGGGCTTTACATAGAAATGGCATTCTCCTGTGCTCAAGGCATCTAATAATAAATAATTGCAAGCTACTGGTACTTATGTCTCCAGTTGCAGTGCATCAATATGAACAATACCTTTTATTCTCTGAGTAGCAAAGAGGATCAAAAACATTTCTAAAATCAAGTCATTTTATATCACATAAAGATCCATAAATTATTAAATGGGTAAAGCATATGAGAATTTAGGTTCCCTTTCATTCATATAGTAAATTAATATTTTAAATGGACCAAACTAGGTGGGAAAGTTAGATTCATAATGAACCTGTGACTGCTGACTGGACAACATAGAACAAATGGGTTACCCAAGAGATAGACCTAAAACCATTTCACACGTGTGTCACCCTTCTACAACATTGAATGTATGAATATAATCTTTTTTCCACAACATATAATTCCTTTATGTCTTGTTCTACTTGTATTACTACATTAGCAATAGCCTGTTAGTATAAATAACTTGTGGTATACTGTTTTATGGGGGTTAATCTTTGCTGTACCATACCCAGAGAAAACATACAGAATGGTGCTATATTATCTGACACTATATTTCTCTTATTGCTTTGCTAGATTCAAATAATGCATCCAGCTCTGCTGCTTTTAAACAGTATTTGTGCATTATGTTCCTGGTATCTCTAAACACCTGTTAAATGATTACTTTGTTCTACATTATAGAACAGTTTAAATAATCTTCTGGAAAAGAAAACCCTGAAGATTTCAAACACACCCTGAGCTGTGCCTTCTTACCAAGGCATGTTTTTTTTAATGTTGCTGCAAAATTAAATTATCATAGTTTGCTTCAGAGTTTGAGAATAACATCAAAAACAGAAACGGATATGCATCTGGACAAACCATTTATTTGTTTGTACATGCAAGTAAAAACCTTGATTTTTGCTTTTTTTGCACAATGCACTAAACAGCTTAAGTTTAAACTATTAAACTAAAAAAAAAACAGCTAGATCTGGACTTTAATTATGTTTGCACAGTTTAAATTTGCCTTCAGTTTTACATAGTATTTCAAGAATTGTGCATTTGTACCTCTTTTTGGTGCTCCGCTCAAACTCTGTTCACGCCCATTGATCTGCATAGATCAAGGTACTCACATGTGGAGTAAAGGAGCTATGTTGTTAGGGAAATATTTTGCAGAAACTATCACCTAGCTCATGAGTTACCATACTCTGATCATTCAGAACAATTGTTTCTCTACAGAAACACATTATGCATCTTTAGGCGGTATTAGTGACTCATATAATATAAACTCAGATTAAACATGTAGTATCTCTATTTCATTTATAGTGCTATCAAGTGAGTTGTACCACTAGCTCTCTGACATGGAGCATAACTGCTTTCTGCCAGTACTGCGCTATTGTGTTAGCATTTTGTAACATTGCATTTTTACCTACCTTCTGTCCCTTTCAACCATACAACAGAATGCTGCTCATTCTCTCAATTTAATACTCAACCTTTAAATACTTGTTTCATTTTTAATTGGATGTATGTTACATTTTTCAGTTAGTGAAGGTAGTGTATTTTTATTTTAAACTTTTTTTTGTGCCTATAAATATAGTCATTTTGAAACTGCATAATTAGCTGTTTAATTATTATTATAAATGGGCACCTTAGAAATAAACTGTCGAATGAATGACTTACTCCTTTTAAAGTATTTATTAATGAAAATATTGCTGCCCTCTAAGGCTGTTTTAAGTTCTCTAACTGTGGCTCAATCAATCAGTAACATGGCTTTTTCTTTTAGTTGAAAGATCGTCTTACCATCTCTTTGCCTTTATATTTAGCAACAAATAGCTGCCTGTTCTATTGACTTCATTGTAACTAGTTATAATCATAACTTCAAAGTCCCCATTACTATCACTTTAAGTCTTTTAACTTTCCTCCTGACTCAGCTCAGATAAGCCTCATTAATATTCTAAATGAAGCATAACAGGAACAGAAATCTCTAGACTATCTATATTATGTAAGCCTTTGTTATAGTTATGACTGTTTTCACTACATAAGTATACATGTATAAATGAGGACTACAAAAGTTACCCCGAGAAAGTGAGGGCTGAGTGACACCTTTTCTCTGTCACCTCTGAATGTAGCAGAAAAATTCTTTACAGGTGAAATGACTGCGGAACCACCCGCATCCTTTTCATGCCTATTATTTTGCTCTTTCATCCTGTAAAATGAAACCTTGTTTTCGCATGTGAAAGTAAAATGAGGCGCCAGCACACACTTCATTTTCAAACGCCCTCAATCTGCCAAGCCCTTGCCAACTAACAGAAATCTTCCCTCTTGGCCTAATGCAACATTTTCTTTCAATGTTTCCACTGAAGCTTGAAAATGCACATACAGATAATGTGTACATTTTCTTTGCTTTCCATGAGATGCCTGTACATTGAAACTTGGCATACATTCCCACTGCGCTTACACCTAAGAAAAATAGGTGGATCAGGTGTTATGTGTAAAATCTTAGGGGAGTAATCAGTTTGCATGGCGACATGTGAACTAACAAGAGGGGAAGCAACCTAAAATTTAAGGTGCCCTATAAGAATGTCTTATGTTTTACAGGAATCAGTACAGTTCAGAAACTAAATACTCCCATTTATGAGCATTTTTCTTGCCCCTTTTTGTTTTTTGTATGTATTTTTTTGTATTATACTTCTCCTGGTTCTTTCCTGATTTTTGCATCTGTAGTACATTATTTCATCTCACATGCTTTGCTTAGTTACTTTGAATTATATAGCCTGCCCTTTTCATTTTACTGTTTCTATTCATGTTAGCTTTGCTCTGTCCAGTCAACATGCACCTCTCCCTCTTTGACAATTACTGTTGTAGTCTCTGGTCATTTTTCCAGGGTACTATATTTGTCCTGTCTATCTCTATCTTTCCTACATTCTAAATATACTGCATTATCATATATTATTTTTACCTATAACCTGTCTCTCCTGTTTTTACATGGATCTTTCCTATGTGCTATATATTCCTGCCTCTTTTATCTATTACACTTTTCTCTACTTCTGAACTAATACATTAACCATTCCTGCCATCACTTAATGCAGCTTATCTTTTATAGTTCTATAAATTGCACTTATCATATTTATTCTTTTAAAATTGATATTATTTGCTTTTCTTTTTACATCCACTATGTTACACCTATCATAGCATGTGTATCTCGTCATTCCCACCTATAGATTATTTTCAGGTCTTTTAGCATGTCCATTTATAATCATGTTTATTACAAGCCTTTCTTTCTTAACAGCTTAAGTTATCTTTTATTTTGAAAATCTTCACAGTTTTTGCTGTTGCTGTAAAGCATGTCTCCTGTCCTGCCCATTATGGCATATATATATATATTCTGTCCAATCATTTTATCTAGCCTTAAATATCCTTCATTTTATTAGCTTCATGTTATCTCTTTTCTATGGCATTGTATATCTTGTCCTCTCCATTTATGGACCATATGCTTCATTTACTTATGTAAATATCACCTCTGCCTTTCCTTTATAACATGTGTATGTTCTGTCCTCGTCACCTATAGATCATCTCCTATCCTCTATTTTCAAATGTTCATGTATCCTCTTCTTTCCATTTATTCAATGTAAGTCCTGTTCCCTCTAGAGCATGATCTATCCTTTATTTTATTTTATTATGTTCATGTATCCTCTTCTTTCCCTTTATGCAATGTATGTCCTGTCCTCTCTAGAGCATTTCCTACCCTATACTTTTTATGTTCTTGAATCCTCTTCTTTCCCTTTATGCAATGTAAGTCCTGTCCTCTAAAGCATTTCATATCCTTTATTTTATTATGTTCCTGTATCCTCTTCTTTCCCTGTATGCAATGTAAGTCATGTCCTCTCTAGAGCATGTTCTATCCTTTATTTTATTATGTTCCTGTATCCTCTTCTTTTCCTAAATGCAATGTAAATCCTGCCCTCTAAAGTATTTCCTATCCGTTATTTTATTATGTTCCTGTATCCTCTTCTTTTCCTATATGCAATGTAAGTCCTGCCCTCTAAAGAATTTCCTATCCTTTATTTTATTATGATCCTTTTTTTCCCTTTATGGCATGTTTAACCTGTCCTTCCATCTATACAGAATCTTGAGTCTTTAATTTCATTCTGCTCTTATCTTTTCAGCTTTCTATTTCTGGCATTTTAATTCATTTCATTTTCTGTCCTATCTTCTCCAGCTTTTCATATACGTTATTTTATTATGCTGTTTGTTTTCTGCTTTCCTAATATGGCATTAATATTTCCTGTCCTCTCCATCTGTAGAGTATCTCCTATCTTAAATTTCATTCATATCTACTATGCATTCCCTTGATAACATATATATGTTCTGTCCTTTATTTTATTATGCTCTTATTTTCTTTGCTTTCTCTTTACAGTATATATATGTCATGTCCTGTCCATTTATAGAGCATTACCTATCCCTAATTATATTATTCTATTATCTTCTGTCCTTTCAGTTTATGACATGCATATAACTTGTCCTCTTTATCTATAGAGCATCTCCTTTCCTTTATTAGATTATGCTATTATCTTCTCTGATTCCCTGTTATGTATATGTACTCTCCACTCCATTTATAGAGCATGTTCTAGTCTTTATTTTATTATACTCCTTTTTTATGCCCTTACTATTACCAATGCTAATTTTATAAATTGTTATCTTCTCTGCTTTTCTTTTCTATAATTTGTATGTTCTGGCATCTCTATCTATAGAACATGTCCTATATGTTTTATTATACTATGTTCCTATCATCTCTGCTTATTATTTATGCTTTACACACTTTGGGCCTGATCCAGACCTTGTTTGCTCGTTCAGCTGGCGGCTAGTATCGGAGTTGTAGATGGAGGCAGCTTGTTGAGGCAGCTGGGGCGTTCTCCACAAGCTGCCTCCATCTACTACTCCGATACTAGCCGCCAGCTGAACGAGCAAACAAGGTCTGGATCAGGCCCAAAGTGTGTAAAGCATAAATAATAAGCAGAGATGATAGGAACATAGTATAATAAAACATATAGGACATGTTCTATAGATAGAGATGCCAGAACATACAAATTATAGAAAAGAAAAGCAGAGAAGATAACAATTTATAAAATTAGCATTGGTAATAGTAAGGGCATAAAAAAGGAGTATAATAAAATAAAGACTAGAACATGCTCTATAAATGGAGTGGAGAGTACATATACATAACAGGGAATCAGAGAAGATAATAGCATAATCTAATAAAGGAAAGGAGATGCTCTATAGATAAAGAGGACAAGTTATATGCATGTCATAAACTGAAAGGACAGAAGATAATAGAATAATATAATTAGGGATAGGTAATGCTCTATAAATGGACAGGACATGACATATATATACTGTAAAGAGAAAGCAAAGAAAATAAGAGCATAATAAAATAAAGGACAGAACATATATATGTTATCAAGGGAATGCATAGTAGATATGAATGAAATTTAAGATAGGAGATACTCTACAGATGGAGAGGACAGGAAATATTAATGCCATATTAGGAAAGCAGAAAACAAACAGCATAATAAAATAACGTATATGAAAAGCTGGAGAAGATAGGACAGAAAATGAAATGAATTAAAATGCCAGAAATAGAAAGCTGAAAAGATAAGAGCAGAATGAAATTAAAGACTCAAGATTCTGTATAGATGGAAGGACAGGTTAAACATGCCATAAAGGGAAAAAAAGGATCATAATAAAATAAAGGATAGGAAATTCTTTAGAGGGCAGGACTTACATTGCATATAGGAAAAGAAGAGGATACAGGAACATAATAAAATAACGGATAGGAAATACTTTAGAGGGCAGGATTTACATTGCATTTAGGAAAAGAAGAGGATACAGGAACATAATAAAATAAAGGATATGAAATGCTTTAGAGGACAGGACTTACATTGCATAAAGGGAAAGAAGAGGATTCAAGAACATAAAAAGTATAGGGTAGGAAATGCTCTAGAGAGGACAGGACATACATTGCATAAAGGGAAAGAAGAGGATACATGAACATAATAAAATAAAATAAAGGATAGATCATGCTCTAGAGGGAACAGGACTTACATTGAATAAATGGAAAGAAGAGGATACATGAACATTTGAAAATAGAGGATAGGAGATGATCTATAGGTGACGAGGACAGAACATACACATGTTATAAAGGAAAGGCAGAGGTGATATTTACATAAGTAAATGAAGCATATGGTCCATAAATGGAGAGGACAAGATATACAATGCCATAGAAAAGAGATAACATGAAGCTAATAAAATGAAGGATATTTAAGGCTAGATAAAATGATTGGACAGAATATATATATATATGCCATAATGGGCAGGACAGGAGACATGCTTTACAGCAACAGCAAAAACTGTGAAGATTTTCAAAATAAAAGATAACTTAAGCTGTTAAGAAAGAAAGGCTTGTAATAAACATGATTATAAATGGACATGCTAAAAGACCTGAAAATAATCTATAGGTGGGAATGACGAGATACACATGCTATGATAGGTGTAACATAGTGGATGTAAAAAGAAAAGCAAATAATATCAATTTTAAAAGAATAAATATGATAAGTGCAATTTATAGAAGAGATAGAGATAGACAGGACAAATATAGTACCCTGGAAAAATGACCAGATACTACAACAGTAATTGTCAAAGAGGGAGAGGTGCATGTTGACTGGACAGAGCAAAGCTAACATGAATAGAAACAGTAAAATGAAAAGGGCAGGCTATATAATTCAAAGTAACTAAGCAAAGCATGTGAGATGAAATAATGTACTACAGATGCAAAAATCAGGAAAGAACCAGGAGAAGTATAATACAAAAAAATACATACAAAAAACAAAAAGGGGCAAGAAAAATGCTCATAAATGGGAGTATTTAGTTTCTGAACTGTACTGATTCCTGTAAAACATAAGACATTCTTATAGGGCACCTTAAATTTTAGGTTGCTTCCCCTCTTGTTAGTTCACATGTCGCCATGCAAACTGATTACTCCCCTAAGATTTTACACATAACACCTGATCCACCTATTTTTCTTAGGTGTAAGCGCAGTGGGAATGTATGCCAAGTTTCAATGTACAGGCATCTCATGGAAAGCAAAGAAAATGTACACATTATCTGTATGTGCATTTTCAAGCTTCAGTGGAAACATTGAAAGAAAATGTTGCATTAGGCCAAGAGGGAAGATTTCTGTTAGTTGGCAAGGGCTTGGCAGATTGAGGGCGTTTGAAAATGAAGTGTGTGCTGGCGCCTCATTTTACTTTCACATGCGAAAACAAGGTTTCATTTTACAGGATGAAAGAGCAAAATAATAGGCATGAAAAGGATGCGGGTGGTTCCGCAGTCATTTCACCTGTAAAGAATTTTTCTGCTACATTCAGAGGTGACAGAGAAAAGGTGTCACTCAGCCCTCACTTTCTCGGGGTAACTTTTGTAGTCCTCATTTATACATGTATACTTATGTAGTGAAAACAGTCATAACTATAACAAAGGCTTACATAATATAGATAGTCTAGAGATTTCTCTTCCTGTTATGCTTCATTTAGAATATTAATGAGGCTTATCTGAGCTGAGTCAGGAGGAAAGTTAAAAGACTTAAAGTGATAGTAATGGGGACTTTGAAGTTATGATTATAACTAGTTACAATGAAGTCAATAGAACAGGCAGCTATTTGTTGCTAAATATAAAGGCAAAGAGATGGTAAGACGATCTTTCAACTAAAAGAAAAAGCCAGAGGGGGAGTGGCGGGCCAGAGCACCGATGTTACGCTGAGCGCTACAGCGCTCAGTGTAACATCGTAGCTCTGGATCAGGCCCATTGTCTCTTCTAAGTGTAACTTCCAAAAAAGTCATAATCTTAAGTGATTCTCTGTTGAGAAAAAAAAAAGCATTAAAATGGAGGCGTTAGTAGGTGTAAATTGTGTACATTGTTATCCCAATCATGATACATAGAAAAAGTCTAAGATGGTTTTCTTTTCCAAAGTCCATGAAAAGCTGAATTTCAGCATTTTAGAATGAAACTGAAATTCAAATAAAAGTTCTGAGAGATAATCTTAAAGTGTTAATTTTACAGTATTTATGTCTCTATATGTTTCACACATATATAAAAAAAACATGCAGTCACGTGTTGCAGGGATACTTGGAATGGCTTTGCTAAAAATGATTTTACAGATGTAAGCAATGTAACTGTAATGCTTCATGAAGCTGAAGATATTATCATGCCTTGTTAGACCAGCACAAAAATCAATAGATGGCCAGTAGCACATAAGCTTCTGAATAAGATGACCATTTAGCACAGTAGCCATGGTGACAAGTGCATGATAATATTTATATAATAATTCTAAATGACCTTTTCCTTTCAGGTTTCCTTAAAAAGAAATGTGTGCCCCCCCCCCATCCTTTATATTACCTGCATTAGCTTGCTTCCCTTTGTGCTTAAACTATGCACTTCTATGCTCCTCATAGCAACAGAGCAGGTGTTATACTGTTAGCCTTGCCAAAATCCCCTTCATCAGACATTAATTGTCACAATTCCTTTTTAACGAGGGTAGTAGCCTCTCCTCGCCCACATGGAAGTCTGGATACAGCCGGGCCCATACAGTACAGCCATCTAAAGCAAAATAGCATAAATGGAACCTGAACAGTTGATTATACGCCTTGTTTCTAACTTGATTTAACTTTACCCAGTAGCCCAGTTGAGCAAGCACCAGCACTAGCCAGCGTAGACTATGTGAACATACCAACTGCCTCTGTAAATCAATCCGCTGCTGCTGAGCAATATACAGCATCACCGCTTCCTGCTGCTGCTCCTTCCTCTCCCCCTCCAGCTGCTTTTTCTCCAACCAATGACAGGTAATGCTTTCTTCCTCACATATTCTGTATGTTTGACTGGTTTAATAAAAGTATTTATAATTTCCCTGTAATAATACCGGGTTTGTGAATATGTAAGCAAATTCTGAATTCATTTAAGCAATTATTTGAAATGTTGTAAACCAAATTCCAATTCATAGTTTTACAACAGTATATGTGTTTCTTATGGATAATTTCAGCCATTTTGTTAAAATTCAGGACTCTGAAGTTGATTAATGTAAAAAGTGATTTTATTACTTGGTAACATTGATTTCAGTGCAGTCTTTTGACTGCTCATTGGACCCAACATACTGTTGATCACTTTATAATTGGAAATAAAACATAAAAAGACAGGTAAAATGTCAGGAGCACCCTCTTACAAACATATAGGAATATTGGAGTTACATATGTCTCATAGACTTTATTTTGGTCCAGCCAGATTGCAAACAGAAGCTCAGTGTGCTAAATAATCCAGACACACAGCAAAAAAAAACCACAAAAATTAAAGCAATATATATATAGCATGATATAAAAATATATTCATTATTTTTTACTTCATTTAAGATGCCTAAATTTAGATGGTGTGCTTTTTCATGTCATTTATTTTACCATGTATGCTGTGTGTTTCAATTTAATGTGTGAAACTAATACTTTGTGCTCATTAAAGATGCTGTTCTATTTAGCAATGTACAGATCACCAGTTTATGGAAAAAGTATTGCTCTGACAAGCAATACATACGTGTAGTCATCTGAATGGTCAGTTTGCAAACTGTTTTTTTTGTTAGATCATAATAAAGAAAATAAATTACACCCATACAGAATAAAACAAAAACCAAAGGAAGACATTATATAATATAAAGTGGACCATAGTCACAGTTAAGAGTGAGTTAGGTGTGGCCGGATCCACACCTAACTCACCCACCCAGCGCCACAACCCGGCCCCGTTTTTAGGATCTTTATAGCACTTAAGAGTGCCTTAGGGCTTCCTTAAGTAACTGTGCGTATTTTCCTTCTTAAGAAGAAAAATACATACAGAGATCCCTTCTCCGCGCCCACCCCAGCTAATATAAGTCCCTCATCCCACCCACTCTTTTTTTTAAAAAAGGTCCAAGACCGCTGTGGCCCACTTCTTCTAACTTAAATAACTAAGTGCGGTCTTTAAAGACCGCACGTAGTCAATTTACGTACCTAAGTGGTAATTAGCTTGCATAATTACCTACTCCCCATGTGTCGTAGGTTATTTCTTAAATCTACAAACTGGAGCTTCTTAGGTGTGAATACGGTCTAGTATTCTCAATACATACGTTGGTTCATTTAAAGAAAAAAATGATTGACTAAATCCTAATGAATGAATACTCCAAATTTACAGCTTGCAGAACACCAGGGTAATTAGTCACATAAATATAGCAACAGAAACAAGCTGGCACTTTTGAACTACATTTTTTAGACCTTTTTTGTTGCATTATATATTACATTAAAAGATAAATCTGAATACAAATATACTGACTGTTAATTGACAATATTACATATTCCAAAACCTGTTTCTGATACCTGATAGGTATAACAGCATCTGAAGTTACCATGTGTTGTGTTAGTCTACTGTTGTTTATTGAATATTGTAATGGAATTCCAGACGCAAGTGTCTTGATTTCTGTTCCTATATCATTTGTCTACTCTCTATGTCTCATGCTTTGCTGTGTTGTTTGCAGAATGCCTACCGCTGCCACCATCTCTCCTTCACAGAGCAAACCCAACCTGGGCGCTAAGAATTTGTCTCTTGCAGCCTCCACTATATCTTGTGCCATTTCAGCACAGTCTAGGTATACATTCCCATCTATGCTTCATGTTTTGCTCCAATGTGTGTTTGATTATAATTTAGCATTGAAGATTTTTAAACCAATATCTTATTTTATTTACATGAATAATTTCATAATGCTGTTTTTTTCAGGCCCAAGGAAGATATATATTTTCTGGATTCTGCTTACATTTATTAGCTTTTTCCCATCTGTTTATATTTACATTTATGTTTCTGTACATGAAAATCAGTACAGGTTTCTAACCCGTGTTACAGATGTTTCTACTTTATTTGCTGATCCACAATTTTTATAGGATAAAGTCCAGACTTATTGATCTCAGTGTTTTAGTAAATGAATTGGATTCTGCTGGAAAATTTCATAATAATTTCATAGCAATAAATGAAATGAGAAATAACAAAATACTGTTGGATACATTCACACAAAGAGAAGGATCTTACCTTATTTAGTCTTTATTTTCTTTTAGCAGATGAAGACTACACTTCATTTTTTTCACCATTTTACTGTGAAATAGTGGAATCATTTCTAGGATCTGGCACAATAACAAGTGCCAACTGTGTTGCATGCATAAAATATTAACAATTTTTTATCAATACATTATTTTACAGGATTTTTGGTTTTGAACAATAATTTAATTCTAATATTTTCGCTTTCACAGGCATAGTCTGCTCAGATAAAAGTGAACATATTCTTTTCTACAGGATATTTATATATATATATATAT
>WWET01001107.1:286629-323462 GCA_011038615.1 Limnodynastes dumerilii | reverse complement strand
TAAAGGAAGAAAATTTTAAAAAAAAAAAAAAAAAAGACATAAATGTGATAAAAAGTAATTTAGGGATATAAACAAAATCAAAAGCAATAAAAAAATCTACCCTGGTGTTCTTTCACTCACTGAGAATAGAACAGTACTATAGTAAAATAACATTATATTTTAATAAAAGAGTTTGTTCAAAGGTAGAGTTGGAGGATGGGCTTCTGACCTTCTAGGTTGTATAAGTAGACAATAGAGTAACAATATCTTGCTTAAGAATTATGGCCTACACAAATATAATACCAAGGACACTGATATCTGACATTTAACTCTTCTAAAACAAGTCCTGACATGTTCCCTTTTTTTCCCTATTCAACTTTTTCAATGGGTACTATAGACACAAATATAAATCTCCCATGCTGCCGCCTGCCTTGGAAGCCCTTTATATTTCTCCTATATTCACTACATCACCTTTACTCAAGAAGAGAAATATACCCAAAAGAACTGGTGTTTCATATCTACCAAGAAAAGTATCTAAGAGGTACAGCTACAACAGCTGCTGGATATTAACCAAGTCCCTTCCTTTAGTGCTGAGAGGTCAGCAACTCTTCACCCATAGTCAGACAACGTGGAAAAAGAGTGAAAAAAAAGGTGGTGTTACTACTCACCCCGTTGTCAGACAAAGGTCAAAGGGAAATTATCACTTTATTTAGCCCCTTTGATATCTTGTTAGTAGATTTCTAGCTTTGAAATATAATGCTTCCCTGTCTAATAAGCAGCCAAAATACTGTAGAAGATACTTGAGAATGTATAACATACACAGTACCGGTCAAAAGTTTGGAAACACCTTCTCATTCAATGGTTTTTGTTTATTTAAATTATTTTCTACATTGTAGATTAATACTGATGACATCAAAACTATGAAAGAACACATATGGAATAATGTTGTCAACAAAAAATGTTAAACAAATCACAATATGTTTTATATTTTATATTCCTCAAAGTAGCCCCCTTTTGCTTTGATGACACCTGTGCGCACTCTTGGCATTCTCTCAATCAGCTTCATGAGGTAGTCTCCTGGAATGGTTTTCTAACAGTCTTGAAGGAGTTCCCAGAGGTGCTGAGCACTTGTTGGCTGATTTACCTTCACTCTGCGGTCCGACTCATCCCAAACCATCTCAATTGGGTTAGGTCGGGTGATTGTGGAGGCCAGGTCATCTGACGCAGCACTCCGTCACTTTCCTTCTTGGTCAAGTAGTCCTTACATAGCCTGGAGGTGTGTTTGGGGTCATTGTCTTGTTAAAAAAACAAATGATGTCCCAGTAAGTTCAAACCAGATGGAATGGCATGGCGCGGCAGAATGCTGTGGTAGCCATGCTGGTTAAGTGTTCCATGAATTTTGAATAAATCACCAACAGTGTCACCAGCAACACACCTCCACACCTCCTCCTCCATGCTTCACAGTGGGAACCACACATGCAGAAACCATCTGCTTACCTTCTCTGCGTCTAACAAAGACACGGCGTTCGGAACCAAAAATCTCAAATTTGGACTCATCCGACCAAAGTACAGATTTCCACTGGTCTAATGTCCATTCCTTGTGTTTCTTGGCCCAAACAATTCTCTTCTTCCTATTGTTCATCCTCAGTAGTGGCTTCTTCGCACCAATTCGACCATGAAGGCCTGATTCACGCAGTATCTTTAAACAGTTGATGTTGAGATTTGTCTACTACTTGAACTCTGTGAAGACTTTATGTGGGTTCTAATCTGAGGTGCTGTTGAGTACTGGTTTCTGAGGCTGGTAACTCAAACGAACTTATCCTCTGCAGCAACTCTTGGTCTGCCTTTCCTGGGGCGGTCCCCATGAGAGCCAGTTATATCATTGTGTTTGATGGTTTTTCAACTGCACTTGAGGATACATTCAAAGTTCTTGAAATTTTCCATATCGAACGACCTTCATGTCTTAAAGTAATGATGGACAGTCGTTTCTCTTTACTGAGTTGAGTGGTTTGTGCCATAATATGGATTACAACAGTAGTCAAATAGTGGTGTCCACTGTGTACTAATCCTACCTCTGCACAACACAACTGATGGTCTCAAACACATTAAGAAGGCAAGTCATTCCACAGATTGACTCTCAAGGCACACCTGGTACTTCAAAACCATTCCAGGAGACTACCTCATGAAGCTGATGGAGAGAATGCCAAGAGTGTGCACAGGTGTCATCAAAGCAAAAGGGGGCTACTTTGAGGAATCTAAGATATAAAAATGATTTTGATTTGTTTAACACTTTTTTGTTGACAACAAAATATAATATATGTGTTCTTTCATAGTTTTGATGTGTTCAGTATTAATCTACATTGTAGAAAATAATTTAAATAAACAAAAACCATTGAATGAGAAGGTGTGTCCAAACTTTTGACTGGTACTATATATTGTATATAATGTATGTAATATAAACTAGTTTCCTAGTGTGGTCTTTTAGGGACTCCACTCACTTCAACCCAGAAATGTTAAAATTAAATATAAAACTTCCCCCCACAAACATGATCCAGAATACAGGACAAGATCCAAAGTTTAAAAATAAGAGCAAACGGATGAAATTTTACACTTGGGCAAAACCATGTTGAACTGCAGGGGAGATAACTTTTATATTTTTATAGTTGAGAGGTGATGTATTCTAGCCCATGTCCATATGAGTTTAAAACTAGTGTTGGTCAGTATCTGTGTGCAATAAGCAAAAGCAAAGTATTCTCCCTGCATGCAAAGAATAAAATGAATTTTATTCCCCCTTTGACCTCTCTGAAGACCCTTCACACCATCTCAAAATGCTTTTACCTAGGTATAACTTTCCACCTGCTTTACTCTTCTTTTCAAATTCTGGATCTGGATCTGGATGCTTAACATACTTTTTCTGTCAAAGTGATAATTTCCCTTTAAGGAGGAATGCAATTACACACCTTGAAAGCACTTAAGGGTTTTAAGTGGAATATACACTAGCATAAGCTTGTGTGTTCCTAGTGGTGTTTTCAGGTGTGAAGTTGACAACTAAGCTTGCTTCCTTTTTGCTTAGTAATACTGTCTAACATTACGCAATTATGTCATATGATTTTTCAGTGTTTCATTTCATTTTGTTACAATATTTCATGTGTGATCATTCCATGGCATCTGCATTCTTATTGAGTATTTCATTTCAAAATTGTCTGTAAACCATGTAGAAATGTTAAATTATGATATGCATCAGCATATATTACAGGTATCAGAACTGGATTGTATCTACAATGTAAACTAATGGTGTACACTTAACCTTTTTAAGAGCTACTAATAGGTTTACAGTCCAAAGCACTAGTCCAAGTACATTACAACAGCTGCCCTATCCAGACTTCCAATTGGTCTCCATTTTATGTGAGGACAGATTGGAAAATTTAAGATAGAGATCAGAGATTGAAGGGTTTGCCAGCAAGGGCGGTAGCCTCACTAGCACTTACACGGTAGCTGAATACAGTGGAGATCTAATACCAGACCTGAAGTCTGGATCTGGTCCTTTATCAGAGGCACATACAGTGGAGGGCTGCCAAGTAATGTCTGCTGATGAAGATCATTTCATACACACATGTATTAATCATGCTTTTTTTTTCTTACATTTAACATATTATGTTTCATCACTCTGGAACTTCGGGATCTCCTTTAGTGTCTCACTAATACAAGTACATGTAAATGAGTACATGTGAGATACACCAGGGAGTGGGCTCTTTAATTCTACTGTCTGGATCCAGACTTAGTAACACTAGTTGACTTACGCATTCTGCAAAGCTACCATACATAATTCAAACTTGGTGCTGGATCCGGTCCTAGGTTTGGTTTTCAAGCAGATCCTTAGAGAGTGTTACAGATCTACATGTATAGACATTTCTGCTGACATACAAAAAATAACCTTAATTTTTAATGATCTCTAATGATTTGAGAAGAAAATTAACTTGTAAATTATAGGTATTTATACAATTGTAGATGCAGTTATAAGAACCACAACATATTTTCTTGGTCTGTATAGCATGTTATAGATGTCATGATGATAAAAACCTATAACCTGCCTTTTGAATTATGGGATATGTTTTATGCGTTAAATACAGTTACATGAAACAGAAAACCTATAGAGACATATGTTTCTACATTTAAATATATATAAATAATTACATATTATATATATTTATCTCCTAAACATGCCCTAACTTTTATCATGTGACAAATAACATAGGTCAGATTTTGCTTAATTTAAGTGAGACAGAAATAAAGAAGCCATGTAGAATTAACTTAATTTAATAGCAATAACTTTGGACTGGATCCTGGGGACACACAGAGGTCTAGATGTTACAGAGGGTGCTTAGATGCTTAACAGTACTATTAGAATACTTTCCCCCTCCCATGTAGTGGAATAGTTTTCCGCATTCAACCTTATCTCCACTTCATCTCCACCTTGTTTTGCTCCCAAGACAAAATTCTGGATCCAGATCCATCCAGAACTTGCATATGTGAAAAATGTGGCCATTTTCACATCCTAGTGACTGGAAAACGTTCCTTTTGCAGAAATCTGTATCTGGTTTTTTTTTATGATAATGATAATGGTTTTTTTAAGGAAATATGAGGAACTGTTGGTCATTTTTTTTTTTTATCTGATGGGCTCACATTTTTCCTTATTATATATTGGTCTAACACAGGGGTTCTCAACCCCGTCCTCAAGTACCACTAACGGTCCATGTTTTGTAGGTCTCAAAATGTAACTGACAGTCATGAGAACACTTCCAGCAAGGAGATTTAAAAAACTTGGACCATTAGTGGTACTTGAGGACAGGGTTGAGAACCCCTGGTCTAACAAGAAGTTCATTGTGGCCTCAATGATTGTTAAGTCTTGTATGTTCCGAAGAGGTGCTTGATAGTTGGTATACAATTCAGTTTGGGTGTAAAAACATTAAAAACTGTTCTTCATTCAGATTTAAAGCTGGATACACACTTATTCAATCTGCGTCCAATGAGACCTCTGACTATTCAGTTGGCCCAAAATTAGATAAGTGCATACAATCACATGACTACATGAGAACATTCAATCCTGGTCAATCATTTTTAAACCTGCTTAAAAGTCATACATACAGACCACCAATTTAAAAAACAATTTTTCAACCTTTTTTTTTTTACCGCAATTACTTCATGTAATGCTTATCTCAGTTCCCAATATCATGCGGCAATATTTTTTTTTGTGTGTGTGAATGGCAGGCAATCTGGTGAAGAATGTAAAAGAGTGTATGGTGAAAGGATCCTTTTTTTTTTTTAGATCTTTTTAACTGATACAGCTTTGAACAAGTGTGTATCAGGTATTGTGTTTTGTATTTACACCCTCGGATAGCTGAAGGATTGTATAAACAGTCTCATCTAAAGTTGGACCTGAAGAGGACTGAACAAGAATGTACACAGCTTAACCTTGCTAAGCTCTACTGTGTGCAGTTATGTGTACCATCTCAACAGAGAGCTATGTAGATCAGTAGACCTCTGTATATAGTTTATGGGTTCTTATTTATCAGTTGATCTTTGGGTAAAGTGAAATCTGCAATGGGTTATTTGTCACACAAGAAGAATGATTGTTAATTATATAACTTCTGTTTCATGTTATTGTATATTTAATATTCAGATGTTTGGCTGAAAAGAAATTGATCATTTTATTGTTTTAAATCTAGTAAAAATTGAAATTATTACAACTTGATAGTATAAACAATTTGTTAATGCAGTTAATAGGATGAAGTTGAATTTGCAACTATGAAGGGATTCAAATCTTTGAAGAAGTGCTTTAACATACCTTAGCCAACATTTGTTTTGTTCCTTGGGTGATTGTTTTCCCATAATTCATGACAGTGCATGTCATTATAAAATATGTGACTGAAGTTTGTAACCATTAAGATTAACTGTCAGTGCTAAACATTCAAACACCATCCTGATCTTTTATGTTTGCAATAACCATCATTGGGAAAAATTGACCGTTTTCATACATTTTTACACGTTTTATGCAAATAGTTTCTACTTTTAAGGACAGAAGTTAGAAACATACAGAATTTGCAGTGCATCCCCATCATGGGCAAGTGTATGCGGCATAGATTTTTTTTTTTTTTAACACAATTTAACAAAGTTGAATGATTGTTTGTTTGTTTTTCGTAGCCTTCATCAGCAAGCATCATTCTCTTCCAGCTACCAATCAAAAATAAGGTATTGTTCTTTAAATAAAGGTAGATTAAGTATTATTCTTTAAAAAAAAATCTCACAATTCATTAGGTACAAGACTTTGATATTCATTGTACAACCACCGTAATTTGTATGTGTCAAACGTTTCTGTACATGTTCAGTGTGCCATTTTGTTTTAACATTGTATTGAATTATCTTCAGAAAGGCATCTTAACTAATAATAAGCCAAAATTCTCAGCTAAAGGCACTATTGCAAAATAAAACACTACTAAAACCTTTACATAGAAACACAGAATGTAAAAACAAATAAGAGCCACTTGGTCCATTTAGACTGCCCAGTAAAAATAAAAATACTAACACTAGACTCTCTTTTGCCCTAAATTGAATAAAATATTTATGATATACGTGTGCATGTTTAAATTATTTAATTGCGTCATCCTTTACCACCTCAGTAGGGGAGCTTAATTACAGTACAAAAGGGCACATATTTAATAACAATGTTTATCAGATATGGCAGCTGCAAACTGCCTAAGTTTTTAAACTAAGTTTTGTTAATAAAGAAAGTAATTTGGCAATCATTGGCTAAAAGCATGAAATCACTGAGAATAAGTATTAGTTGCATTCACTTTTCAGTTTTACAGTAGGCATCAACCTGTAATGCAATATTACGGAAATAATTACCTCCAATAAATTCCATACAGAAACTAACCGTTTGTGTTGTGCTAGTGTATGTCATTTTCTTTTTGACAATCTACAACACAGATTTGCCATCTGCTGTGCACTGTAAGAGGTTATATGCATGTGTCAGTGAATGCCAACAACAGCAACTCAACGGTACCTCATTCAAATTTGTATTATCTTTAGTACATCTAGCCAAGGTTACTCTTCAACAACTGCCAAAGGTCCTGTGCCTTACGGAGGAGGGTACAATGAACCCCCAGCTCCTGCCGCCAAGCCCCGGGTTGTAACAACTGCAAGCATCAAACCTTCTGTCTACCAACCAAGCCAAGGTAAGGATGTGGAATGAAATGAACTTACGTAAATGTATTATTTATTTATTAATTAATTAATTAACAGGTTTATATATATATAGTGCCAGCAGATTGCATAGCGCTTAATGCTTTGTATTTAAGGACTGGATCCTGACCCCCTGAGTCTGTCAGTCCGCACAGAAGAGGGGAGTGAACTCCCCCTGTCAAGTCCCTCTCTTGTGCAGAGATTGTGTTACTTACTTACTTACTTAAGTCACCCGAGTGGATCAATGGTCCGTCTGACCGCTGATTTGCTTGTAACACCATAATCTCACCCACACTGTAAAATTGAAATGCTTCCCCCGGCCACCTTGATGTGCGGAAGGCCAGACAAGCATACCCTCCAACATGACCTCTTCCATTAGGTACACATATATGAGCTTCCAACTGTCACTCACCTGGTTTGTAAAACATTTTTCGCTTTAACGCAGGTGGTTACCATAGTAACTGACAGTTGGAAGCTCAGGAGCAAAGTATGTTGAATGGAATGGGTCATGTTAGAGGGTCTGGACCAGTCCCTTTCCTATTAAATCCAAAATAGGACTTACTATTACTATATAAACGTATGGAACATATGGAGGGTGCATGCGCCCTCCCATCCATACAGCCCACTTAAACATTTTGGGCCAGATCCAGAACTACGTCCGTCTTCCATAGACGGACGTAGTTCAATAAACAGTAGCTACTGCGCATGCGTAGTAGCTATTTTACGTAATCTGCGTATCGTTTCGATATGTAGATTGCGTATATGCGGTCTAGATCCAATCCTGTTATTTTTTTGTGATGATATTATTTTACGTTAAATTAACGATATATAATATTATGAACTATTAGTTTGCTAAATTATACCATTGCCCAGTGGGAGTAAAGATGGGCATACACTGGAGGTTTTTCTAATGATTATCACACAATAAACAACATCTTACCAGTGTGTGCTGTCCCATGATGCTGTAGAATCTATGATTTTTGGAACTAGCTAATTCTTAAAAAATGTCCGTATGTCTGCTGCTCTTTAATCAGTTCTTCCATTAATTCCTGCTTTAGGTCCAAATTGTGGGCATCATAATTCAAATTGTGACTAAAGCAAGGGGTTATGGAAGAGAAAAACACGGATCTGCCAGTAAATTGAGTGCGGTGTGTACAGCAGCATTGTGAGACAAATTATGACCTGGAGTATAATCAGTTTTAGTTATCTGAGCGTTTAAACAACAACCCAGCTTAAACCAAATATTGTTAAACTTCATAGCAAAATGGTTTTGTATTACTTAAAATTATGTCTCATGAGAGTACTACAACAACTATAGTGCTACTATTATTATTAACATTTATTTATAAGGCGCCACGCGGTATATATATAACAAAGAAGCAGGATATATGTCTAGGAGGGGGTAAACAAACAGGAGACACAGGGATGAAGATGGGGAGAGTAGGAAAGCTTAGGTGGAGGAAGGGTAAGCTAGCCTGAATAAGTGAGTTTTGAGGGAGCTTTGAAGGATTGGAGGGTGTTGGATTGCCTGATAGGTTGTGGTAGGTTGTTCAAATGCTGAGGGGCAGCCCGGGAGAAGTCTTGGATGCGGGAGTGAGAGGCAGTGATCAGGTTGTTGTTGAGGCGACAGTCACCAACAGAGCGGAAGGGTCTGGAGGGAGTGTGGATGGAGATTAAGGAGGAAAGGTAGGGAGCGGTGGAGGAGGAGAGAGCCTTGTAAGTTGTGGTGAGAAGCTTGAAGAGAATTCTGAAAGAGGCAGGAAGCCAGTGTAGAGATAGACAGAGAGGGTTGTTATGTGAATAGGAGTACCATGTTGACATCATTGGACAGCTGACAGTGAGATAGAGAATGTCCTGGTTGCTTAGCAACAGCTAAGGTGAGGAATAGTGAGCTGCTGCAACACATCGGCTAAAAACAATGCTACATCTTGCCCCCTCCAAAATGAGGGAGCAGCAGGGGGGAAGCACGGGGGGGCCAGCGGAGACTGAATGGCAGCTGATCTCATACAAGAGATTCTACATAGAGCAGCTCATAAAGGAACTTCAACATTACACTATGCTTTCTGACATGTTAAGTTTATAACCCTGTCAGATGGAAGAATGGCAGTTACTTAACCCTGTTGGCATTCTGATCAGCTATTTGCTCATTTGAACTGAGATATATTCCAAAAAGAACAGACTTAATATCTGCCTAGAAAAAAAGAGCAGTTGTTACATTTTTTATGAGTTGTTTATAGCACGTACTTTTCGTATCTAACTGAAAACTATACATCTCATCATAGAACAAAAAAAGGAATTTAATTAGATAATTGGCCAGGGCTATAACTTAAGTAGAATCAGATGTTGAGCCCAAAACACAGCATATACATGTAACTAATTGCTATATGTGAAGCAGTTTGAAAACAAATCTCTTTTTGATTGCCAGACACTGCTACACAATACAGGCTCTTGTTTATATTTAGAAACAAACCCTGCCCCAGTGCCTGAGGCTAACAAAGCCAAAAAAAAAGGAGCAAAGTTGTTCTTTGATACCAATGTCTGTGGATGAATTTAGCATTCCATGGACTAATTTAGGGCCTGATTCTGTGTTGTGTTAATTTTTTCATTGTCATCACTTATATCACCATCATTAGTACTTACAGCAAAGGTGGAACCACTGCTAATTGATTCGCCTAAACTGTTGCAACTGTATTTTCTTTTATTTAGAATTTTACATGTATGAATGTAAAATGCTTAAAAAAATTCCATACTGTACATGGTTTTGTTCGAACCCCCTGTATGGGCCGTTGCGAGTCTCTGCTGCGAAGGCTTGAATTCACTTTCAGAAGTGACGCCGCCAGTGACTTAAGGTTAGGCTGGAGGGGGGGTGGATTTAGGGTTAGGCTGCGAGAGGGACTTAGGGTTAGGCTGCGTGGGGGGGGACTTAGGGTTAGGCTGCGGGGGGACTTAAGGTTAGGGGGTTTGGGTTAATGGGCGGGTAAGGGGAAATTCAACTTTCGGAGCACCGTGTTCGTTGATCCGAGGATCGATTTCTATGCATTAGCAATTGATATCCCAGTCAGTTCAGAACTGGCTGGGAGCGAACAGCCCTTTTGGGGGCTGTTCGCTACGGGGACCCACACCCATACTGGACAGCTTTATTTTTATATTGAAGCTGAGGAATGATTTGCATTTGTAAGCACATAGTGTTTTATTTTTTGCAGGTTTTTTGCAGAATCTTTGTGGTTTTAGAAAAACTGACGCACGAAAAAGAGCAAAATTCTTAATTGTATATAGACCACATTTAGGAGGGGGCAATGCAGAGTGTGGGTCCCCGTGGCAAACGGCGCTATTTCGAAATAAGGCATATGAGGCATAGCAATCGAAAGGCGAGTTTCCTCTAACCCACTCCCTAATCCAAACCCTAAGTCTCCCCCCACACACACACACACACAGCCTATTTGCAATGCGAGGCTTAGCAGCGGAGACTCGCAACAGTCCAGTATTTACCTACAAGCAATATACCTTTTTTATTACAACAACTTAACCAGGATGAAATGCAAATGCAAATCTATTGTACATGCAGGAAAACTACTGTCTGGGACATGTTTTTTTAACTGTAAATAAAAGTAGGACCAGCTTACCATGCAGAAAAATACAGTGTTGTTAAGGATCTGAATTGCACCTTTTTAATCCATAAATCTAAATTGTACCATTGTCAGACAAATATCTATACATATTTATTTATTTATTCTTCTTGACCTCTAATGAAACAAAGTTACTGTCTGGGCATAACTGTATCCAATTCAGAGAACACAGCAGATTTGTGTCATAGCAGACAGCACCAAAATAAACAAATCAGCCTGAAGATATAAATATGCCTGAATAGCACAAAGAGGAGCCAGGAAAATAAAGATAGGTATTGAGTAAATGTTCAAGAGGCCCATGTGCAAGTCATTAACTCATAATCACCTGAAGGCGGAAAATCCCTTTAAAGTAAGGAGGCTGAGACAGAGAATAAACAATCTCCTCAGTATCAGATTTGTAAATGTTATTTTTGCCATATTATGTGTGTGTTTGCTTTTTATCAACGCCTACCATTATAATATATAATAAAAAATGAAAGTAGATTTATTTTTTTATAATATATACATATTCAAAGCTGGAAACAAACAATGTCCAAGACAATATTTTGAGTGATATAATATTTTAATGCTGTCACTAGCAAGAAGCATATCTAGTCTGATATTTCTAACATTTGTAAATACATCGAACTAAAGGAAAGAAAAGAACATCAAGGGCTAGATTTACTAAGCTGCGGCAAAGGAAAAGTGGAGATGTTGCCCATAGCAACCAATCATATTCTAGCTGACATTTTCTAGTATGTAATAGGAAAGTAAGAGTTAAAATCTGATTGGTTGCTATGGACAACATCTCCAGTTTTTCTTTCCCCTAGCTTAGTAAATATGGCCCCAAGAGTTCTTTTCATATCAGACACCAGTCACTAGATGGCAGACAAATCCATGTGTTTAATACAGTAAGGAATCATTGTTAGAATTTAAACTGAACGAAATAAGATATGAAGATTAGATAGATAGATAGATAGATAGATAGATAGATAGATAGATAGATAGATAGATAGATAGACAGAAGTTATAGTGCTGGTTAGATATAGGGGCTGATTCAGAGCTACACTTACACCTTTTTTTTAGGTGCAAGTGTAGACCTGAGCAATACCATGTTGATTTAACTCTGAATCAGCCCCATAGGGGGAAGTTGTTGGTAAATTCATTTATATACTATACCTTATAACATACATTTTTTACCATTATAAACACTAACATGTGTTAACAGCAGATATATATCTTATTTTCTCTCATTTTACCTACATGTGATGATTTAAACAAACATTCAGAACTTTGAAAACAGCGTCTTTTTTGTGTATTATAAAATGATTGAAGGAGGAAACCCATTAAACATTTAATAAAGGAGAATTTAATCGAGTTCACAAAAGAACGAGGCAACTTCCAGCAGCCTATATCTTCTACAAAGACGCTGCTATTGTGATTTACAGCAAATCCAGTCATTACAGACCACTCTGCTGCATATGTTGTAAATGAAGGACTGCTTGACTTATTTGTGAGGCTGAAATGAAGGAGGAATCTGAGGCCAGGGCCGGCCAGCTACAATTTTGAGCACTGGTGTATTTGTTTGTACATTAAGCCCATGATTAATGTACCTGAAACCTTATAGAATAGTGACATGTTCTAAAAGCTAAAATGACATCAGCAAGCGGCTGTCTCAGACAATTCTACAGTTATGTCTGGTCTCTGCAGCACTAGATAAGATATTTAAATATTGTTTCCTTGACATTTATTTACCAGCATTGCGTGCTCTCTGTACTATGCACCACTGCTTATTTTTATATCTCCATGCCTTCACCATGTTTGCTAAGCACAACACTATACCACTATTACCTCCACAACACTATACCACATTGACTTCATGGGGGCTTTATCAAACAAATGATCTGGGCCATGTAACACATTTACCACTATACACTGACATGGTTCTGTGTGTTAGAAAGCATAAAACTAGAACAAATCCTTCATGATTTCATTGTTGCTAATATATCACTATACTTCTTATACATTTTTAATTTATGTTTAATTTTTTTCGAATAAAAAAAAACAGGTTTTCACATTGATACTGATACTAAACTAAACTCTTTATTACTTGGTGCCCTGTGTCCTTGCTGACTCTTTATCATGCTTCACACTGGCACGTCTACCTTTGTGTTATCTCATGGCAAACCTGTACTACACTCTCTGGGCCCGATTCTATTCCCTATGATGTCGTTGTCTTATCGCACACATCACACCCAATAGGTCAAGGGAAAAATCACATCATTCTATTCGAATTTTTGAATGATCCAAATTGTACAGTAACCAGACTACACGCTATGTGGTTGACGTTGTATTTTAGGTATTCGCAGCCAAATGCAAACACCCCCTCCCTCTAGAAAGATAATAAAACTTTAAATGCCCACCAACTGGTGCTCAAGGACTCATCAGATGTATGCAACATATATTTATAGGAAGGGACAGCATGGGAAAATCCCAGCATATAAATAGAGGATGCGTACATCAATCAGTCATTTAGCGTCAGGTGGTCTTGCAGGAAAGGCAAGTGTGCAAGGTGTTTTTCTGCAAGCTTGGCTGGATTTAAAGCTTAGAAGACTGAAGCTACAAATGAAAATCTATTTAGTGAGTATAAAAGAGGCCTAAGTTCTAGTGAACATTAGACTCCTAGTTAAACTTCACACCCTGGTGGGCAGCCACCTCGTAATAACTCCAATGTATACAGGGTGGTTGTACACATTCATTTATTAATATTTTTCATGACAAATTATTACAAAATCTTTTCTACCATTTTAAACAGAAATGTATTATTCTTTTTTTTTTTTAAATGATGCATATTGATGCATGATGTTGTTGTATTTTAACAGGTCCTCCTCAACCCTTTGCACCACCCCCTGCCACTACTTATTCAGCTCCCCAACAAGAGCCATCAAACCGTCCTCCTTGGATTACTGATGATGCCTTTTCTCAAAAATTTGCACCAGGCAAAACTACCAGCACTGTTACTAAGCAGATCTTGCCAAAAGCAGCACCTCCACCCCCTGCACCAATCCACACTCCAAGCTATACTCCTCAGCCCATGGGTAACCCACCAGCCCAAGTACCAAGGGGTCTGATTCAGCGGGCTGAGAGATTCCCAGCAAGCAGCAGAACTCCTCTTTGTGGACACTGCAACAGCATAATCAGGTAGGCACATCCACAAAATCATTTATTGGTGTACTCTCCCAGACACTCTTACAATCTGGTTTTCCAAACAATTGTATTATCTTCCAAAAGGTCCATTTAGATTAAATTACATTTTTGTTCATCCAACAAGGTATCTTTATTAATTCCCAAACATTCCACCATGTATTAATTCTAAAGCCCTTTCAGGGTATTTGATATTAAATACTTTTTGGATTTTTGAAGGGTTATCCATATGTATTACTAAACCTATAAACATAGAGTTAAAATAAACCCTGACTAATAATATTTATAGTCTTTGGCTGTGATAATAAAAGAAAGCACTAAGACATAGTTAATGAAAGCAATAAAAGTTTGTTCAATACATATAAAGATTATATATTATATTCTATGTTAACATATATTGTATATTGTATTCCTCTGGAGATGCATTTAACATAATTCCAGTACTAAGCGTATCAGAGCGTATCAGACGTTCCTTAGACAAAATCAGTGTTGATGAAAGACATGTGTGTCGCAAGCACATTGAGAGAGTAGTGTAGAGTATTTCCCAAGACCAATTTTGGGAACTGGCTGGTCACAGACCCCCCTCCCTTCCATCAACCATTTTGATTTCTGCCCTTTTGGGATACTCATTACAGAGTATTAATAAAAGAGAATTGAGTCAATAGTATATGGAAACCCCAGGACCAGGGATTAGAAACTCCAGTTGTACCACTCCTGTAATTGGGTCTATATACCTGCATCAAGAAAGACAAACACAAATCTGATGAAAACCCTGTATACTTTATACAATAATAACTTTGCAAAGCTTTCTTAAGTGAAGTTTGTTTGCCAAAGGGACATATTCAGGAAGTAGAAAATATATAGTGGCTATTCATGACATAGGGGTGTTCAAAACCATATTAGAAATGCAGGAAAAGAAAAAAAAAGGAAAAATCAATGTATGAAACTAGCTAAAGGTACAGATGTTGAATTAGTATCGGGACACAATTTAGGAAGTAGATCAACAATTGTAGTTGGAATAAATACGTTCATTATTTATGTGTATTTATGTTATATGCAAACAAGACTGTAATTTCCATTATGCAAAATGTCAGTTAATTGCTATCCCTGGCATTGCAACTTAATTTCACCTGTATTAAATATATATTTTTTGTTTTGCTTACAAACTTGATTGTAGCATCACATCATAGAAATAACTTTGAAATATTTGTTTCTGTGAAATAATTTACAGAGGACCATTCTTAGTGGCTATGGGTCGTTCTTGGCACCCAGAGGAGTTCAACTGTGCGTACTGCAAGAGCTCTCTGGCTGATGTGAGCTTTGTGGAGGAACAGAAGAGCGTTTACTGTGAACGATGCTACGAGCAGTTCTTTGCTCCAACCTGTGCTCGCTGCAATACCAAAATCATGGGAGTAAGTGCCTTTTTATCTCTACTAATGTTTAAGAGCTTTGAGTAAACTGCAAATCTTAAGATCGCATGTTGTACTACATCGCTTTAAAAAAAAATATATTATGTGTTGGTGTTTTTACATAAAAAATTAAGTGGACTTTTTACTTTTTAAATGTTATTATGGCAACAACAAAAAAGACAAAACAACACAAAAGTGTATTTAAATCTGAAAGTTCTCTTACTTGCACATAATATAGTTAAGCAGGCTTTAGAATTGAGATTAAAATCTGAAAGGAAACATGGGTAAATTATTATTATTATTATTATTATTATTATTATTATTGTATATAGGATATTCCTAGCATTTCTGAGATCTAGGCTAGGCACAGGCAACCTGTTGAGCACAGGTGTTGTGAAATTACAAGTCTCATAATGCAATGCCATCATTATAATATTGAGCATTCTGGGATTTGTAGTTTGACAATATCTAAAGTGCCAAGGTTGCATTTGAAATGCCAGCATTCAATTAGCGAGCAACAGTGAACCAAACACACTATCCAATTTATGACCCATGGGACAAACATTTACTTTATAAACCAATGGAACAGTCACTGAACAAAAACATTCTGAGTATAGTGATGCTATAGACTCAGCCAGTATATGAATAATATTCAGTGCCATTCCTAACCCTTGTGCTATACTGCCCAGCAGAAACTCTGTGGCTCCTTAGAAATAAAGGCTAATAATAACAGTAATGAATCGGTTACATTTAGAAAGAAACATGTATGCTATGCTCTTTCCCGATTCCTGAAAGAATACGAATGACCCATCAATTTGTATTTGACAATATGTTTCAAGAGAATCTATAAAAATCATCCATGCACACTATAACAATATTTATTGCCATATGTTTTTAAATACTATATGTACAATAAGAACTGTCAGAAATCCTAGGAGCAAATAATGTTTTTCGAACAGAATTGTAGTGCCGTACGTCATTTAGCACTATTTTAAAAATTAGTGGCTGACACACATTAAACTTGTAATGAATAAAAAAAGACAATAAATAAACTACAGCTAGGATCTGCCTATACAATGCAACTAGCGCTAGGGTTTCTTTAGAAGCCTAGACTGGTAGTGGTAATCTATAGGGGATAAAGGATAAGTGAAGTTCATGCTACCCACACTAGGAATTATGGGCTGCATTTACAATAAAGAAGCTTCAGCGTCTTAGGTGCGTAGATTTGCTAATTAGCTACTCATGCATAGTAGGTCATTTACGCAATCTACATAAAAGTCCTTAAAGACCGCACGGAGTAGTTTAGTTAGAAAGAGGTGGCCTAATGCCGCCACAGGGAGTGTTTAGGTAGAAGTGGGAGGGGGAGGGATTAAGATTAGTCAGAGGAGAGGCACTGTCTGTGCATAGTTTCCTTCTTAAGAAGGAAACTACGTATGGTTAGTTAAGGTAGCCCTGTGGCACTCTTAAGTGCCATAAGGTAACTAAAAATGGGGGGTGGGTTATGGGCTGCACCAGTGAGTTAGGTGAGGTTCAGTCCACACCTAACTCACTCTTAGGTGTGAATACGGCCCTGTGAGTCTGAGCTTGTGGAACAAAAAAAAATAAGCCTCCTGCAGTTTGGGGTCTCCTTATCATTCATTATTCTAGTCAGACACAGGCAAGACGGGAGCAGGACTAGTTCCCCCATTATAAGTATGCAGGGCCGGCCCTAGCCAATTTGGTGCCCTAGGTGAGATTTGGTTAGTGCCCCTAGCAGAAAATTATATATATACACACACACACACACATTTGTTCGCACATTCCTGTATTTTATTGCCTGCTTTGGATTTCTGAGTTAGTTAAATATCCAATGCAGGCAATAACATACAGCAATGCACATTGGAATACATTTTTATATATAAGGTATGCTTGATGAAAAAAAATGTACTATTTGCCCTGCCCTGAGGTGTCCCCCCTGACAAGATGCCGCTATAGGCGACTCGCCTATACTGCCTATAGCTAGGGTCGGCCCTGTAAGTATGGCCCTAAAAAATCCATAAGACACTTCCATCATCAGTATCAGCCAATAGCACTAGGGCTTTCAGTGTAAAGCATGAGTGGTGAGTTGAAGAGTAATAATTTGTTCAGATAAAGATGTAATTGTAAATATGTAGTCCTGGCACACAAAGAAATATTAAAATAAGAATATGTACACAGTTTCATTTAAAAACAAGTTACTAGTGACCAATATCCAGAGCTCTTCCAGCTTTCAATCCACAAGGCATGGCAAAATAAAAGAAAAGCCTTTGTACTAGCAACACACGCACGACTGCACTCTTAGACTTACCCATTGCTATATGCAGCGATTTAGTTTTATATGAGTTAGCGGTTCCCATGTGGGAAGTGCTAATATTTAGAAACTTTACAAATCCTTGCTAACAAGCATTAGTGGCTACAACATACTGAGCTGATTGCAAAAAGAAAGTAATATAAATATAGTACAGTAAATAACCAGCTTAAGTCTAATAAATGAACTAAAAAAATGTCACAGTGTCACTTCCAAAAGTGTAGAAAATGTTCATGTTTGTTTAAAAATGATGTATTACCAATGGCATACAAAACGAGTCTTGTAATAATGCCAAAAGCAATAAGTATACACAGAACACAATGGACCAGGAAGTCAAAGCCTGTTAAAAAAAAAAAAAAAGACTATTAATGTATAAAAAAAAGTTTATTATGAATGTAAAAACACATACATTGATTAGAAATTAATAGTGCAACTTACATTTTGTGGATAAATATTCTGAGAATAAGTAATAATTTATAAACAAATAGTGCTGCCGTTTATAAATAACAATAATTTATATATATTTTTTATAAATAATTTTCCTGTTTTTTTTTAATTAGAAACTGATTAGTAAGCTCACAAAAAAAAAAAAATCACAGCCCAATTCCAGTTAAGTAAGTCCTTAGCACCTTATATAAGCACCAGGGTAAACATATTTGGCAGCATTTAGTTTACTCTGCAAGCACAGGCTGAGAGGGTTTTACACACGTCTGTTGTAAATTTTAATTGCCTTATTCACAGTTAGCTCACTGGTGCATACTTTAGGCTAATATAAAAAAAATGGTTTGATGTGTGATAGTAACACGCTAAAGGTGCAAGACGAGCTTTGAAGTGAATTGTGACCACCACTGATGCAGACTACTTTTCAGAGCCATGTTTTAAAGTTTGAAAAAGTGCTTAAAATACTCCTTCAATTAAGTGTAGAAAAAAGCTCAATGCCATGTGTTAGGTCATATACTTCAGACAGTCTGCCCAGATAACACTCCCAAACTGTGAATAGACCCAACAAGGCATTACAAGGTCACAATACACCACATTAGATAGATTAGAAAAAGCCTGGCAGGAGAACTGAAAAATAGCATGACCTTATCATGCGTTACTCACTGCTGTGTTGGAAGAGGAGTGACAAACACTTGGGAACCATTTCTTGGAAATGATTCTTCTATGGATGCCTTTCTATCTAAAAGATTAGACATGACCAAGCTAGCAGTAAATAGCATGCAAGAAAACAGCAATCATATTTGGCAAACAAAGATGAATTATCATTTCAGTCTTTGATGCAGCTGTTGCAGAAGCACCCTGGTTCCGGGGTGCTATAAGTGTTTGGATTGCCTCACTTGTAGACAAATGGAACCAGGAAAGTTCTTTCATCATACCTGGTCAGGGAGGAACTACTTCATTAAACATGTATTAACTTGTACCACACGATTTGTGGTCTACCTGTTACGGTGCCCTTGCGGTTTGGCATATGTGGGAAAAACTCGCTGCACCTTCAGGTGCGAATGAACTTGCATCGGTCGGCCATCAGACAAGCCTTACTATCAGGAATCATGGATCAACCAGTCGCCAATCATTTTTTACTTAAACACCATGCATTGTCTGATTTGAAGTGCAAAATTATAGACCATGTGCCACCTCTCATACGTGGAGGAGATCGGGACTTAATTTTTCTCAAGAAAGAAGCCAGATTGATCTTTATTATAGACACGGTTCAACCAAGAGGCCTCAATGAACAACTACCTTTACAGTGTTTTCTGACTTAAACACAAGATGTCATTTATAAAAGACAAAATGCCGCAATCAAAATATTAAAGATCCTTAGTATTACAAAGATAGAACAATAAATTGAATAAACAGTGGAGTAACAGTGGGACAGAGTGCACGGTAAAATGATTGTTAAGGAATATATTCAAAAATTAGATAACCTATGCATTAAGCCCACTGGTGCTACCCTCTCCTCTAATATGTAGATTAAAGACCAAAAGAGAAAAAGATGAGGATTTGAAGGTGCACTAACACTCCAAAATTACAATGTAAATTAAATATAAAATATATAAATTTTTATTAATTATAATTAAAAATTGAAATTTGAACTTGTTTCCATTGTTGATTGTATTTTATTTACTTTGTGATGGACTAAGGATAATCATAAACACAACGGCAGCAGATGCCAGTGAAATATAAAACCACATATAATTAGTGAGACACAAAACAATAAGTGAAAATAAAATCAAGTGGGGGCAATGTCTGAGGTAAGTACCAATTTTAAGATAGCAAGGTAACCAATAACCGAACCGAACGTATGGAAATTATAAGCTGTCTTAAGGTGGTATATATAATAAGAAAAATGCTCATATAAAATAAATTGGTGCTGTCCAGTCTAAACTAAACAGCTCAATAAGTAAGTCCGCACATTTAGTAGTAGGTTATATACATTAATAATTATATTAAATTGGTAATTTGATAGTATGTGCTGGATTATAATACTATTGATAGGTGCTAGTTAGAAAGGTATGACTGGAGGTAAGCCTCTAAAAAAAACTGAATGGTATGGGCACACTAGTAAGCAGAATAGCGAGTTCAATATTAGTTATGTGGAGCAAATATACCCCTCATTGCAAAATAAGCAGGAAAAAACTCCATACAAACAAATAGGTAAATATGTCTTAAATATATAGAGAAACAGCAGCGCGTTGTCACTTTAAAAAATACATATATTGAGTGTGCCAAACAGCCTGCACCATATGCAGGGGAAAAATAAAGTATAGATGAAAATATATGTCCCCTATAGCAGCAACTAGAGCAGTGAGTTAAGAAGGTAAATGTGCCAAATATAACAGCACGTATTAAGCAGCTAAATAAATTAAATAAGTATTGCTAATGATGTAAATAGCGGACATTAGCTCAGACAGCCCCCATGCGGACGCCAACGCGCGTTTCACTCTGAAAGCGAGCTTTCTCAAGGCATCATAAATGAAATAAATAATTGGGGATATACACTATACAATTATTAGGCCATTCAGCTGACAATCAACAGCCCAATGATTGTAAAGTGTGTATGTCTGATTGATTTGTCAGTCCAGAAAAACTTGCACTGATAATAGGATTTGTTTATGGTTTGCATAAAAATTTAAACCAGTGATGTGCACATTCTATAAGAATGGAATCGCAGGGTCAGAAGATAACTAGCTGAGGACTGGGTAGAATATACTGTACATGCTACATCATTTCTTTGGCTATTGGACCGTTTATCAGAAGCCTGGAAAATTGTGCTAGTGTGCTAGTGTGTACCCAGCAAAAGCCTCTCATATTTATGAAAGCAGGTTTCAAATGTAACTCTTCCTGTAAATCTTTCTTTATATATTATCACATATAGGTAAGAAAAGAACATTTGTTACATTTCACAGACTTTGAACAAAAATTGGTGATTTCACACCTAATATAGCGATTTGCTATAAAATTCAACACCTGAACCTGAGGGCTGAGCATGTGTGCCTTAGTTGAATACATCATGGTTCTGCTGCGCCTTTGGTGTCATTAGTGAGACAACAATGAGGATACATATTGTATTGCATCATCAAGGCCCACATTCCAGAAAGACAGCTAAGCTAGTTAAAACGTAACTGCCACATTAAGTGTATTAAGAAAATGACCACTGTTTTGTAATTTGCTCTTTACAGGAAGTGATGCATGCCCTAAGACAGACTTGGCATACTACCTGCTTTGTCTGTGCTGCATGTAGGAAGCCATTTGGTAATAGTCTCTTCCATATGGAGGATGGAGAGCCATACTGTGAGAAAGGTAATGTTGTAAATAGACCTCATGTTGCATTATAATTTGTAATCTACCGTATGTATTAAAAAGTTCTATTTTTATCTGTAATATTAATTGAAGTGCTATTTCACACTGATGTCAACACCATCCATCCCCACTTACTCTTACTCTAGAGAATAGGGTGATACTATAAAAAACGTAATTCTGCTCAATCCCCTTGTGATTTACTTACTCTAGTTATATAAAGCCTTATTAAATCAGGACATTTAATATTTCTCGGAAATGGTAACATGTAGAAAAATCTCACTGCATTAAGAGACATAAGCAAGTACCATAATCTCGCCCAGTAACAATGAAAACAAATCACAACAAGCAGATGTTTGCCATTTAGTGCCAAGAAGTCTTGACTCCATTATATGGCAGTAAATCAAAGTATCAAAAGCACAAAAGGGATAATGAATCATGAAAAGAGCAGGTCAAATGAAAAGGAAAAAAGGGTTATATGTTGCCTTTTTATATAATGTGATTCTCGCATTACTTGTGCCAACAAACTAGCATTAATTTAATTAAATCTTTTAATTCCTTAAATGTTCTAAGCACACTTCAGATTGTTTGTGAAGTACATATGCTATTATACTTTGTGATTATACTGTTTTTTATATGTTTATTTATAATACAACAATATATATACAGGAAAACCTATGGCTCTCTGCATAAAGATAATTAATTTGGGATGTATATGTTGTAGCTAAATGTTCACTTTTCACTATCCAGATTTCCTACAACAGGCCAATTTCAGATGTGATTAAGATTAATCCAATTCTGCATTCTGATCCAGTAGTAACAGAGCACAATTGATTAGTGGTAGAAGACATGGTTTTATCCCTGTCATTCTAGGGCAAGTATATTTTTGTTAGTGCTAGTGTCAACTTCCTTTATCTCATGACCAAAGCAATGTTTTAAATGATCGCTTACTCAATGCTATGATTTACCATTTTTATTACAATGGTCATTAATCATGCTGAGCCACAGCTAATTTTATTGCAATATAGAAAAATATCAAAATAATTCAACTACATAGTTGAAAATGTCAGCGAAATAAATCCATAAGGAAATAACTCATCAATAGGCATGACAAATCCCAAACATTTACTGAGAAAATCAACAAATCTTATTTTATTTTTCCATCTTTACAGTTACATGCACATACATGTAAAAGGCAGTAGGTGTTAAAGAAACCAGTCTTAGTAGTCTGCCAACTGAGTTGGTTATGCTTAATTTAATGATTGTATTTAAAAGGAAATGTACCGTGATAATATAGATCTTATTTATGTTAGCAACAAACACCTTGGGGATTTGAATAAATATACAAAATTGTGCAATCAATTTAATAGGCTTAGTGATATAGGACCTGATTCAGAGACTGAAAATAAGAGAGGAAAGTTACACCTGGGCAAAACTATGTTGATTTTAGGGGAGTCATATTTCATCTGTTGCAAACAGTGTTAGACACACAGTAACTGTGTGCAAGAAGCAAAAGCAAAGTATTCTCCCTGCATGCGTAGAATACATTTAATTTGACTCCCCCTGAAATCAACATGGTTTTGCCCAGGAGTAACTTTTCTCTCTTATTTTAAGTCTCTGAATCAGGTCCGTAGAGACAATGGGGTAAATCCAGACCTAAGGGCTAGTTACGTTAGAACACGTAGCGTATTTACGCTAGTGTAATTTCTATGCACTCTCCTCGCTAATACGTACTTTGGCTGTTTTACTCTGCCCAAACCCTACCTTAACTTTTCATAGCATAAGTACTGACGTATGTAATAGTTTTACGTACGTGACGGCCTAACCCGGCCCATACTGTCCAATTTAAATGCCTCCCTCCGCCTACAAAGCGTGATTAGGGGCGTCGTATTGATGCCCCTGCCCCTTTGTTCGTAATTACGCTAATGGTTACGTACGTTCAGCGTTACGTGGTGTAATATCTGCCGCGCACACGTGCAACAAATACAAATAGCCGATTTGATGTCATCGACTAGCTTAAATAAGCTAACGTACTTAGCTCTGGATCTGGTCCAATGTTCATACCAATAAGACTTTTCCATGGTGAAAATATTTAATGTGATGTTTGAAATTAGACTTAAGTGTTTTAAGAATCCTAATATCCGTGTCTTAGAAAGAGCATTCTATGGGGACATGAAAAATCGTGCATCTTACCAAACCATCCAAAAGGGGATGAGGCATTTAAATCATACAGCATGTGCATGCTTAGGCACTTACGTACGTGTAGCCTTTACGTATGTCAGTAGTTACGCTTTAAGGTAAGGTTTGGCAAGTGTAAAACAGCCAAAGTATGTACGAGCGAGGGAAGTGCATAGAAAATACGCTAGCGTAAATACGCTTTGCGATGAAACATAACAAGCACTTAGGTCTGGATCTACCCCACTGGATCTAATTACTATTTCAACTTAACCACTCTGCTAGATAAAAAAATATCATACACAAAATCAGGTACACATTTCAGCTTAGCTGTGGCCTCTTTTTTTTCAGATTACGTTGCCCTTTTTAGTACAAAATGTCATGGATGCGATTTTCCCGTTGAAGCTGGGGACAAGTTCATTGAGGCTCTTGGACACACATGGCATGACACCTGCTTCATCTGTGCTGTGAGTATCTTTCATCTCTTCTGTTATAAATAGATATGGTAAAAAAAATAAGTAAAAAAAAAACTCTTCAGAAACATGACAAGTCACAGCTTTCTAAACTCTAAACGTGCCTACATGCAGTTCTCCACCACATATTAATGTTCTTCTAAGCAGCAGGCTCCTTTAATGACAGCTAACACTACTTATCCGAAAAACAATATTGGGGTTGATCCAGTGTTGGGAGCTACAGCAAAATAATCTGCACTTCTGAACCACTTTGAAGTTTAATATGTAAGATGATGTTTGATATTTCACTTTATACAGCTTCACACACTTTACTATGATCAGGATTATCATCATGGCATACATTATGTTGGTGTGTAGTGTGTAGCTGGCATAAGTTCAAGTTTAAAATAAAAGTATTTAGTAAACGGATATAATTGTCACTTTAATGTAGTTCTACAAAATCTTGCACAAAACAATGTATAGACTTTAGTATGCTTTCAACCCTCGTTCATTTATGTTTTTTTCAGCATGTTTATTTCATGTATACATATATTCTGTTGCAATAACTGAACATATATTCTGATTTTCCCTTTGCATGGCTAGCAAACCTCTATAGAAAATCAGAACCCTTGCCATTTTTAAAGCTCATAAAAAAAAAAAAAGCTAAGATAATCTGATTGTTTACCATGAAAAGCCATACTTCCTCACAACAATATCATTCATTCAAACACAATTTTATATACTCAAACACACATCAATATGCTCTAACCTACTGAAATTCAAGTTAGAAAACCGTAAACTCCTAAATGTTTTGGGTTCCAGGTTTGTCACGTGAATTTGGAAGGACAACCATTTTACTCCAAGAAAGATAAGCCACTATGCAAGAAACATGCTCATGCCATCAACGTTTAAAGAGCGTCAAAAAGGATCCGAAGGCAGAAGAGAAGCAGCTAAGAAAAAAACACAAACAGAAACCACCTAGAAGAACATCCATTGAGTATTACTTATCTGTTGCACACTACACTGTTATTAGATCACTACTTATATATAAATCTATGCAAAGAACACCACAGTGCAACAAAATCAGATCTTTTAGAAGTTAATGAAAAGTGCATACTTTGAAAAAAAACAAAACAAAAAATAAAAAACACAAAAAAACAACAAAAAACAAGTTACCATTTTAAAACTGTAACTTTGTTCCTGCATGTGATGTTTTTTGTTAGGCAAGAGCATTACCTTAAATGTGCACCAAGACTTAAGTTAATTTGAACTAACAAAAAAACAAAAACAAATTAAGTCTTGCAGTGTCAATCAGCATTGTTGTGGTTAAATTGACCATATTTAATAGTGGCCAATGCTGTCTTATTAGTTCAGGAGGAAGTTTAGTATTCATTGACAATTGGAAAATGTCAAGGAAATCATATAAAGCTTTGTAGAGGTTCTAAGACTGATTAAATTAAGCTTCAAACACGAGACACAATTTAATCTAGTGATACTGTTTACATGCTCATGATTTATATGAGAACACTTTTACGTCCTCTGTAGCATTAGATCTCCTTCTCGAGGTGTGGGGTCCAAAAGTGTCAGTGATTATTTAAAGTGTTAAAAAAATTGTTATTAAAACATGACAGGGCCCTTGTATATAGCCTTTGTCCAATATATACAGTTAGGGTTATAGAAAATAGGTACCTCTTTGACGCCAAAGAGATATATTAAACATGAAAGCAGCCTTGCACAAGTTATTGTTCTGACAGTACTTGCAGGGGATTGAACACAGAGCTGTAGCAGAAAATAAGCAGAGTGCCAAGCAACCAGATGTATGGTATTTTTAGAGCCGCTGTGCATAGTCTTTTAAAATAAATGAAGTGCATCTTCGCCAAAAAAGGAAGTACTGCTCCACTGTTTATATCATGGTCCTCTGCACCTTTCTAAGCACACTGGGAATTGGGTAATACACAATCTGTTTGCCAAAAAAGAATAGTCTAAAAACGACCATGCTCATAAAAAAAATGCTTGCACTTTACAAAAAAAAACCAGACACCACCCCAACCTGATAACAGCAGCATTAATAACAATATAGCTGGTACAAATGTATTAAAGTTTACAATCTATTACGATCTATAACCATACAGTTTTTAAAAAGTAGACACATTCAAATCACATAAATTTTGAGGTTTGAGGGTCACTGCCATGTTGTATACCAAGGTTATACACATTTCCCCAATTCCTCCCAAACAAAATACTACCATATATAATTAATGTGATCGGTTTATCATTCATTCCATTCCTTGATTCACAAAAGGTTATTCATATTTCTGTAACTACTTTATGCATAATGGAGTAAATCTAGCCTATGGGCTAGTTACGTTAGAATGCATGGCTTATGCACACTAGCGTAATTTCTATGCACTCCCCTCGGGATGTATGTACTTTGGCCATTTTATGCTGCCCAAACCCTACCTTAACTTTTCCTAGCGTAAGTACTTACGTACATAATGGATTTACGTACGTGACAGCCAAACCCAGCCCATACTGTCCAATTTGAATGCCTCCCTCCGTCCCCAACGCATAATTACAGGTGTCGTATTGATGCCCCTGCCCCTTCGTTCGCATTTACGCTGATGGTACGTACATTAGGCGTTACGTGGCGTAACAACTTCCGTGCACATGCGCAGTAAATACAAATGGGCGATTTTACATCATCGGCTAGCGTAAATACACTAACGTACTTATCTCAGGATCTGGCCTAATGTCACTGTGAATATCTTCACATTGCTGTTACTTCTCTTCTCCAGCCATGTTCTGGTACACATATTCAAGTGTTAAATATCAAAATCATGTTATATGAGTCTTTACACTAAGATACACATACTTTGTATATCTCTTGTTTGAGATTTATAAACAACAACAACAATAATAATAATAATAATAATAATAATAAGTCTTATATTATTTAAAAAATCCAAAATTTCCTTAGGCAGCAAGAAATATCTGGACTTACAGTGTATGTGAATAAGGTCTGAATAAAGATTGAGGGTTCATTCAGTAAGGTAATAACTAATGTATATTGCATACATGATGTTGTGAAATGTGGAAGTATTTCTATACAGAAATATATAAATAATAGTGTATAAATGGTGGAGACCAAATAGTGTTACATTAAAGTGGAAAAAAATAGCTGTGAAACATTTTTATGGTGGATAAGTTAACTCAATAGAATTTTACTAAATAGAGTTGTATTGCTGTGCCTAAACAAAACATCACATCTGTGAAAATGAATGTATTCTATTGTTTCAAGTACATAGGTGTTCAGACTTTAGTAATATATTATATAAGTGTGTGTGAGTGAGTGTGCATAAGTGAGAAGTGGGTTTGCATTGGCATTAAAGCTGTCCTTGATCTTGATAGCTTGTACATCAAGTGGTTGGACAATGCATTAGCAATTTTTTTGTTTCAGAGGTTGGACAATGCATTAGCAATTTTTTTGTTTCAGTGGTTGGACAATGCATTAGGAATTTTTTTGTTTCAGTGGTTGGACAATGCATTAGGAATTTTTTTCTTTCAGTGGTTGGACTATGAATTAGCAATTTTTTGTGTTTCTTGTAAGGACAATGCATTAGGAATTTTTTTAGTGGTTGGATGGACAATGCATTAGGAATTTTTTTGTTTCAGTGGTTGGACAATGCATTAGGAATTTTTTTCTTTCAGTGGTTGGACTATGAATTAGGAATTTTTTGTGTTTCTTGTAAAATTTTTTATAAAATTATAACAATACTTTATATAAACTTTTTTCTATTTAACAGTTTTTGCATGCATTACGTTAACATATATCACTGCTAGTACTTGTTTGGTCACCCATTACTTTAATAATGGCTTTAACTCCACGTGACATGCTTTCAGTGTGTTTCTTAGCTTACTCTTTGATTTTATCATCATGATTTCAAACTAGAAGAACTATGAATTCATTGTCCAACCACTGTATATTCTTGAATCAGCATATATGACACTGTTCATTTGTGGAGTAGAGACAAAAGTGTATGCTGTCATACATATATGTTATCATGCATTGTCTCTATTATGATATTGTCAAAAGTGGGCTATTTTTAAACAATTTCTTTATTTGACAAGTCTTATGAAATATAAAATAGTAGGCACACCTACATTAAGTCACATAATAAAGGCAACCCATTTAAAAAGCCACAGGAAAGTTTAAACAATGTTAGATTGGAACTTTGTGAAACAGTGTGTTATTGTATTTTAATAAAATTAATATGCAAGCATGCTAGTAATGTTAAAAACTATGAATTTTTTTTCTTTTTTTAAAGCACAATGTGCACAACAAGACTATTGCTCATTACCAGCTCGTAAAAAAACTAAATGAGAGAGAGAGAGAGAGAGAGAGAGAGAGAGAGAAATCTAAATTAGGCAGCACTCTAATAATGGGTTGTATCCTTGTGCTCAGGTGCCTACTCCCAGAAATAAATTTCTGTGTAGTATATAGTGTAGCATTGAGTGGCACTCTGAGTCTTGTACATCTGAGTCTTGTACTCTGACATTCTATTTGACCAAGACTAAGAGTGCCACTGAATGCTAGACTATCTCTCTCTCTCTCTCTCTCTCTCTCTCTCTCTCTCTCTCTCTATATCTGTTAGGGCTAAAGAAAAGTGTGCATGGTTAGGTTTCATTCAAATACACACACACACAAACACACACACACACACACACACACACACACACACACACACAGGAAAGTCACATATATATTTGTGATCTTTCTTCTATTATAATATACTTTCACTTCATTTACACTTTACTAATTAACTAGATTTTCAGCTGAAGGTCATATGTGTATACATAACTATAATCTGGCACGCAAATAGTTTTTTAAGCTTATGAAGAAATAAAATTAATGGTAAAAAAAATATTGCCATGGTTTACTAAGGCTGTTAACTGTGCAACTTTTTCCCCATAACTTTTTCTAACTTTGTTTCTAGTGTAACTAATAAGGTTTTGAGCAACACATTTTACTGTAATTATATAAAAATGCTTCAGAAATATTTATTTAAAGGAAAGACAAAACTAGAAGAACATGTGGTCCTTTAGTTCTTCCGTAGATACATTATGCTTCAGTCACTGTTATACTGAAGACTGCCATAGTGTTTATTTATGTGTGTGAATATAAAGTATTTTTGTTGTTGTGAAATTATATGGGAAAATGTAAAATTCCCAATAGATATAACTGATACAATGTAGTGGTTTTAAACCATGGGCTGGTGACAGAACTGATCTCTAGGCATTGGAATTGGTTAATCAAAAATGAACTGAATTTGCCCACAA
This sequence comes from Limnodynastes dumerilii, assembly GCA_011038615.1. NCBI lineage: Eukaryota > Metazoa > Chordata > Amphibia > Anura > Limnodynastidae > Limnodynastes > Limnodynastes dumerilii. The sequence continues at coordinate 293,935 of WWET01001107.1, read as the reverse complement.
ATTTTTGTTATTAAGTAGATAGTTAGTTTCCATTTTGAGTGAGCGTCCACAAGAAAATAAAAAAATAAAAACATAAATAAATTGTTAAAGGAGAACAAATACCGGGCGTTAATTCAAGAGATAAAGTGTATCAATAAATTTTATAAAGACAAAATTATAAAATATATTGTATCAAGATAGATTTATGATATATGATACAAAATATTTTATGATTTTGTCTTAATTAAATTTATTGATACACTTTATCGCCTGAATTAGCATCCGGTATTTGTTCTCCTTTTGAATTTAGTTTCTAGGGGTATGGGGAATTTTCCCTTTTAGTCTACCAAGTGGCAGCCATTTCAGGATTAGGCAGTGTGGCCCCTCCACTTCTGTCAATTTTTTGTATAAATAAATTGTTACCCCAAAAACTGCTTTTATTTCCTCTCATTTTCCTGCCTTGTGCAACACACCCCAAGCTCCTGAATATTTATCTTTAGGGTTTCAAAATTTCAAGTGACACAAATATATTATGTTTGTATCTTAAGTAAGTTCATTGGTCTGAAAGGAATCAAGGTGTCTGATCTCTATAGAAAAATAAAGTTACTCATACAGAGCATCCGCTGTTGGCCAAGGGCTAGATTTAATAAACTGCAGAAAAGGAAAATTGGTGATGTTGCCCAGAGCAACCAATCAGATTTTAACTCTTATTTTCCTATTACATACTAGAGAATGCTAGCTATTAGTAAATATAGCCTCAAGTCTAACAGATGGTAAAATCGATAGGCATAGTCAGATATGGTAATCAACTGCCAGTGATTAGACAGTGTTGATTGGATGTATTTTTGTGTCCAAAAATACATAAACTCAAGTCACACAAAATCACACCTGTTTTCTTATAATATTATTAGATGGTAAAACATTTGCACTTTTGTATTTAAAGTTTAGTGGTCTTTTAACTCTTGTAATATTTGTAAAAAACATATTTTTATAAGTATTCAGATCTCTAAGCAATCCTCGGGAAATTGACACAATAGAATGTAACATGAGATATGATGGTGATTTGTTTCTGATAAATGGGAATGAGGAAGCTGAAATGACAGTAAGTTGTAAATCTACACTAGCCCCGCTCTCTATTGTGTCTCAACTGTACATAGTGTAAGTAAATATAAATCTATGTCAGGGTTACATTTTGAAGTTGAAGATTGTTTTTAATAAAAAAAACACTGCAGTATCAGATCTAAGGTTAAACACTAATGCTGGCCACACACTAGAGCGATTATCGTGCCGATTTAGCAATTATCGCGGATTGTCTGAATTATCGCTCTAGTGTGTGGTGCCGATAATTTACTGAAACGGCCGATAATCAAAAAAAAATGGCGTAGGTCTGGATCAGGCTTATTATGCATATGATTTACTAACATTAGGGTAGATCCAGAACTACGTGTGCAATACGTTTCCACGCGTAGCGTATTTTCGCACGCGTATGTTCTATACACTCCCCTAGGCACACCCCCTGAATGTACGTAATTCACTGAGTTCTGCTTCCCAAACCCTACCTTAACTTTTTTTTGCATAACAGCGTACGTGCGCTAACGGACATATAGACTACGTGAATGTATGCCGCTTAGCACACCCATACTGTACACTTTACATATAAACCTCCACTTACTTCACGTAAAACGAACGTATTGTTGACTCACGTAAAATTGGCATGCCCACACGTAAGTATTTACATGCCAATTACGTGAATGGCCCATACGTTCACAATTACGCTACGCTAATGAGAGTATTTTCTATGGTGCGCATGCGCAGTACTTAGAAATAGGCAATTTTACGTCTCCGCCACGCGTAAATTCGCTCCGATGCGTTGTTCTGGATCAGGCCCATTGTACAAAAGAAAAAATGTTTAGTAACCATAGCAACAAATTAGTTCCAGCAAAAGCTATGTAACTGATAGCAATACCTACAAACTTTTATTTCAACATGAACAAAATTAGTATATCACCCTGTATTTTACACATTGTAGGTGATTAGATAGATAGATAGATAGATAGATAGATAGATAGATAGATAGATAGATAGATAGATAGATAGATAGATAGATAGATAGATGGATGCAGCAGAGATTTGTAAACCTTTGATTCGTGTCCCATAGATGTAGTTCAGAAAATTTTAACTACTGAATGCAACAACAAAATTGATGCTTGTAAGAAAGTGTGGTTGAATAGATTTAAAAGTTTACTTTATTTATTTTTGTTACTTCAACAACAAAGCACATTTAATAGATTTTGAGAATACACATTTAATAGACTTTGATCATTAACAACTTTGAAATAATATGGGATCAGATCCAGGCTCCTGAAAAGAGGGTGATTTCCGATTGCTGGGATCAGAAAACACTGGCTTTTTACAACTGCGCATATTCTGTGATCTCTGTTTGGATCTGGAACTTCAAGACCAAAACTTCAATACATCTTGTGCTTATGTATTTCTAATGGTCGGGCAAGTGCGAGCTCTGAGGGCAGGTGGAGGACTGTAAGTTGTATAGTATAGATGTGCCTGATGCATGCTGCCCTAGGCAGGTTCAGATCCGTCCCCTTTTTATTTAAGGACGGATTGGAAATCTTAAGGCAATGGATCTTGTTCAAAAGTCCAGTACGGAATGCTGGATCCAGCAAGGATGTAATATTGCAACCCTGCTAGAACTGTGCTTATAAGTCTGGATCTGGTTCATGCCCTAGGTTGTGGCCAAAATAGCAATCTTATAATAATAATAATAATAATAATAATAATAATAAGGATTGCATTTAACTAAATATTTACCAAAATAGTGATATTGAAAATGTGTGAGTCTGGAGAAAGTCACACTTTTATTTGACTTTTTATTGCCATTAACACCAGTTCCAAAACAGGTATATTAATAAGATTATTATTTTTGATAACAAAATAATAACATCTAGTTAAGTTGCAAAAGAGTATTTGGCTAATGTACTTTTTTTTTTTGTTCTAGCTTTTTTTTAGGAAAGACCATATATCAGTAGAAGCTGTGACTTTTCTCTCACTCAATAAAATGGCAGTGACAAATACTAAAGGGGTAACCCATCTAACCATTACTTTGATCATTAAACAACATTATACAACCTAGGGCAGAAGATTTACCAATAATGGGCCGGATCCAGAACTACGTCCGTCTTCCATAGACGGACGTAATTCACTAAACAATAGCTACTGCGCATGCGTAGTAGTTATTGTACGTAATCTGCGTATCGATTCGATGCATAGATTGTGTATATGCGGTCTTTTAGACCGCATATACGCAATCTACGTATCGAAACGATACGCAGATTACGTACAATAGCTACTACGCATGCGCAGTAGCTATTGTTTATGGAAGACGTAGTCTATGGAAGACGGACGTAGTTCTGGATCCACCCCAATGTCAATACCTATGTGTCATTTCCTATCACAGTACTGAATGAGTGTATTTTTTGCATGTGGTTTTAATGCTAGATAGCTAAGTAGTTCACAAGAACAATGCCTTTACACCAACAAGTGCTCTTGCTTTTCTATATTTTAAAGTGTTTAAATAGTACAAACTATTACACAAGTAATGTGTGAATGTATACTGCATGTATAAGCTTTTGTCAAAATAACATTTTCATTAAATATATTTGAGACGGAATACACTAAATAAAGTGTTTTGCTGTTGTGTTATGTCTACGTATCTCAATTAATATAAACTGCTGATAAACTTTGAAAAATAAACCAAATCCATAGCCACAGACTTGTTTAAGATAATTTTTGACTGATAATCAGACAGATAACTTTATTGCATAACAATATGGAAAATTTGTAAAGCTGGCCACACAGTAGAGCGATTATCGGCCCAAACGCACAATTATCGTGGATTGGGCCAAATTTCGCTCTAGTGTATGTAGTGATTTTTTTTTTAAACGGTGATAAAACCTTAAAAAAACGCTAGGGTCCGATTATCGCATCATTCCTGAATGATAATCGGACCCTAGCTGCAATTTTTGGAGGTACCTTGTGCTCTGCCCTCTCTCCCTCTATGTAAAATGACTGCTGGACAGACATTTAACACAGAAGGAGAGAGGGAGAGCGCTGAAGAGCCCCACACACTGATAGGCTGCAGCGTTGTGTCCTATCTCCCTCTGTCTGGGTATACAGAGCTGTATACCCAGACAGAGGGAGAGAGAACACCGTGAAGCAGCCTGTCAGTGTGATTTTTTCCCATTAATTATTTTTTTTAATGCAGCCAACCAATAAGCTGGCTGCATGGGTCTCCTGTTAAGATTGACAGGAGACCCAGCCAATCAGAGAGAGACTGCAGCCAGCCAATGGGCTGGCTGCAGGCTTTCCAGCAGAGATTATCGCCCCCAGCCTCTTCCAGTGTATGGTGTCGATATCAGGACCTTTCCCAGGGGAAAATTGTCCCTTTTATCGGCAGCCACATGCTGGGAGCGATAATCTCTCTAGTATGTGGCCAGCTTAACAGTTGTTGGTTTGACAACAGATCAAAATAGTTTTATTCTTTGTCGCCTGCAAGTGGGCAGCACAAAAAAGATGAAAGCTGCCAAAATTTGAACACAAGGGCCCGATCCAGATGTAAATGTGTCTTAGATGCGTTGGTAAAAGTGGCACAAGATGCATGCAATCCAAAAGCGCACACACCGGAGCCGGAGTTACTGTGCCTGTGCTCTAGCATCTAGAATACAGGAACACTACAATTAAGCGCTTTGGGCAATGCAGCTACATGCCCAAAAACATGGTGCATGTATAGGCTAGTACACTGTGATGCTGACTGTAAATGGAGGTTATGATTATTGCGAGCGCCTCTTTGAATGTGAATCTATTTTTTTTCTTACTTGAAGTAGAAATGATTTACCACATGCACAATCCAGTGATTTCTGAACCTTTGTAATGCGTGCAAAGTGTCACATCCTAACACAAGGGTAAAACATTGATTACGGAGAGTGATCCCACTAGACTTAGACATGACCTATGGCTGGTGCAAATGTATTGACATAAATTGACCTTTTTTACATCTGTGGTCAGATCTGGATCGGCAGCAATCGGCAATCAGAGCCGGATTAAGACTTCATGAGGCCCTAGGCAAGATGCTGGTGTGGGCACCCCCATCAATAGCACAATACTATCTATCTATCTATCTATCTATCTATCTATCTATCTATCTATCTATCTATCTATCTTTATATATATATATATATATATATATGATATTGCTCCAATATATGAAGTTACCACAATGTATTGTCAACACAAAAATCAACCCTTAATATCTGTAATTTAGAACCTCAATCTGCTCATATTATATACTTGGAAATAGGGGGTGCTACCCATAACGGCAAAAACAGCAAATATTTTATTTCAACACAGTGCCGTATCAATCAGGTGCACAAAGTCTTGAACAATTCTAATTATTTTATTATACAGCAGACATATCATTTGATAGCTACAAAATCACATGTAATATCAATAAAAACGTATCAGGTATCATGTGTCTCCGGTATTATATCAAGGTACAAATACCAATAAGTCTCTCATAATGCAAAAATAGGCAGCCTGCTAACCTATCAATAATCCCCTTTCAATTGAGAATGAAGAAAGAAAATGCAATCTACATGGCTATTGATCCAAAAAGAGGACATGAGTGATCACAACACTATCCCTATTCCGAAAGAAAAACAAAATGAAAAGGTGGAGCTTCACTCCATGGAGCTGCTACCTGTCCCTTGTCAATCGCTGTATGCAAGAGTCAGTCCATTTCTGCATACTCCTGGAGAGATGATTGCACTGGGTGGAAACTGACACGTGTTTTGCCGCATGCTTTGTCAGGGTATGATCAGCTGATTCTGGCATCCAAGTTTTAAAAAACCACCCACCAATGAGGAGAGTCTAAAAATGGAAAACATCTGCATTAGCTCTATCATTAGGAGCTATGTTCAGGGAGATACATTGTATGCAATAATTCTTACTTATGTAAAATGAATCAAATGTGTTATTTTCTTGATTAATTTATCACAGTAGATGAGCAACTATTTACACTGAGATCCAAAAAGGCAGAATGATTACACTACTTTGTGAAAAACACCCTAAGGACTTGTAGCAAGCCTGTATTGCATGTGTATCATTTAACCTAAGGTGTTGGTGACAGTTAGATTATATATCATTTTATTTACAAGATACTTACAATTGCACCACTTAATGGCCAAGTTATTTTACACCATTGAGAAAAATCTTTCTACGCCACCTAAAATGACTGTTACATGTGTGCATACATCACAATTAGATGTAACCATACTGAAGGTATAAAGCAAAGTTGCCTAATACAAGCGCTTGTACTATAAAAAAAATATTTGTGGGCCATATGTATCACATAAGTTTGATGACCTGTACAGAAATGAAACATCGTTTTTCTCATTCAGCCCTTAAAGAGTTAAAGCGTTCATTAGAGAGATACCATAAGTCTAGTCTCTTTCTATTAAAAGGATTTCACAAAATCAACTTTTTTTTTTTTTAAATCAGGTATTTTTTATTAAAGTTTTTGACTTTTAGAACAACATAACAAACAAACCAAAAAGAAAAACCCCGCTTACAAATCCAATCAAGGACATAATCCAGCAGAAAATCTACACAACAGTGCAGTCCAGAGACCAGCAGATCCTGCCTTTATTCAGTGGTTATCCACCCTCAGGGGAGAGGTATGAGAGAACACGGTGGTGCTGCTGTATACCATAGAAGCAGGGTAAAATATGTCAGGTGCACCCTTGAAGAGGGGGTAGTAGTAGTATTTGGCAGATGCACCACACCATATATATAAGCAGGTACAGATCGATGCGGTCCAGAGTCCAGCAGATCCTCCCTATATTCAGTGGTTAGCCACCCTCAGGGGAGAGGTATGAGAGAACACGGTGATGCTGCTGTATACTGGGAAATCAGAGTATAATATGTCAGGTGTGCCCCTGAAGAGAGGGTAGTAGTATTATTTGGCAGATGCCCCACACTATATATGGAAGCAGGTACAGAACAGTGCAGTCCAGAATCCAGCAAATCCTTTCTGCATGCAGTGGTTATCCAAGCTCAGGAAGGAGGTAGGAGAGAACACAATCGTGCTGCTGTATGCTGTGAAAGCAGGGTATAATATGTCAGGTGCGCCCTTGCAGTGAGGGTGGTAGCAGTATTTGGCAGATGCACCACTTTGGGTAGCAAGGAAAGAACAGGAATGAGGCCCCCAGTTCCACAGTAGGAGTGTGAAGTATCAGAGGCCGGGAGAGCTGAACCG
>WWET01001107.1:241730-272243 GCA_011038615.1 Limnodynastes dumerilii | reverse complement strand
TTTGGAACCAGAGAAATGGGGGGGGGGACTAGGTCTTTGACAGGAAGGAACCTAGGTCTAGGTGTACATTAAGGCCATTGGGTGTCAAGGATTTCATAGTGAAAATCCACTTTGCTTCTTCCTTGGCTATGGTAACTGTGAAGTCTCCTCCTCTCCAGGGTTTTAGAACCTTCTTGATAGCTGTGAAGGTGAGACCTGTGGAATCACTGTTGTGATATTCCTTGAAATGTATCGGAATGCTGTGGTTATCTGCACCTTTCCTGATGTTCGCAATGTGCTCAGAAATCCTTGTCTTCAGACACCTAATGGTACGGCCTATATATTGAAGCCCGCATGGGCATTCCAGGAAGTATATAACACCTCTGGTGTCGCAGGTTATCTTCTATTTGATTCTGAAGTTTTTGTTAGTGACTTTGGAAACAAACGTGGTGGTAGACTTGGTGCTGATATTTGAGCAGGTCTTGCAGGCTTGGCATCTAGTACAGTAGTAAAAACCTGGTGTAATCTCTGTAACCACGTTTGTTGTTCTCCTTTGGGCTCGCGGAGGTCACTGGGAGCTATGAGATTCCTCAGGTTGTTTGATTTTTTTATATGTGATCTTTGGCTTTGCTGATAGAAATTCTTTGGCAATCTGGTCTTGGAGTAGGCCATGCCAGTGCTTTTTAATGATATTTTCAAATGCTTTGTGGTTGCTGTTGAAGCCTGTAATAAGGCGAACTTCTTCATGGGAAAGCTGAAACACATTTCTGTTCAGCTGTACAATGTTATGACTATTATATTATATTATATATAGCACATGCATCTGTGAGTTGCATACTAGTTAATACTGTCATTGTAGATATGATCTGTGGAGTGTGATCTAGCCAGGATGTTCAGCCATCTCACATTCAGCAGCATGCAATGTACCACATTTATACAACTGTAAGGTTACACTGAATTTCTCTTTTGTCTCCCTTTGGCCTGGTGTTTATACTGAATGAGAATATATAACATTGGACTAGATACATATTTCAGATTTTCAGACTTTTGTAAATTTTTCACCTATTTTTGCGTTCTGCACATGTGAGTGCATCTGTATTACCTGAGTTGAACGCAATGTTCTCTATACAGACTTTTGACAAATGACACGGAAAGAAAGGTCCTAATATCAGTGCCACTAACCTCTCCTGCTGGGACTGATAATCCTGGCTGAGAAGGGCTGCACAAGGCCATCTGTCAATCTCCGCAGAGCCTGTGCAACTAGCTGATTGCCTGGCTGAAAAAAGAGAAAATCCGGTCAGTGTGTGGCTTCTCTTTCTCCTGGCCAGAGTTTCCCAAGCCTCTCTGACTCCATTATTATTGGCAAGTATAGCAGTAATGGCAGTGTTGCTGGGGCATTTCCTTTCCTTTGTTTCTGTTGCTAGCAGATTACTCCGGCCTTTCATGCACCTGTTTGCATTTACCTATAAATTGATCTGAGCAACCATTTTTGTGTGTATACTGTTTGGGAGCTTGTCTGAGAGCAGCAGCTGAGAGGGGGTGTTGTTCCACAACAGCTATTTTGGAGGCTTTAAGGGGTGCCTCCTGAGGTAAGTTAGCTCTCAATTTAAAAACATATATATATTAGCAGAAGTGCTCGGTGTGACCGGGTTTAAATCTTCAAGTTATTAATTCAATGAGTTGGATGCCTTCTAGAAGGTTCTACAGAGTTCTATTCATTTCCACAACCTTCTAGAAGGTGCAACAGAGTTCTATTCCGAACCTTAATTCCGAACATGAACCCTAATTCAAACCCTATTTCCGAACCCTATTTCTGAAACCTAATTCCGAACCCGAAACCTAATTTGAACCCTATTTCTGAACCCTAACCGCAATGTTAATGGGAAGGGCTGAAACACATGGCCTTCAAAAAGGAAAAGGCGCTCTCGGGGGAGGGACGTATAGAGAAAGTGAGGCAGGGGCGCGTCTGTCTCACGTCATCTCGAAGCGAAAGTGATGCGGTGGCGTCAGTGTCACCTCCTGGTGGGCGCACGGTGGCCGAAAAGTTCAACCCCCTTTGTTTACTATGGGATGGGCTGAAAGGCATAGAAGCCAATGGGAAAAACATGCCTTTGGGGGAGGGGCAAGAGCAAGGCGGTAACCCCTTCAGTCAGCCCCGTCCCGGAGTTCGGATGACGCGGGGGCGTCATGGTCGCCTCCAAAAGGTGGCGCTGGGGAGCCAAAAAGTTCCATTGCTAGTAGATTACTCCTGCCTTTCATGCACCTGTTTGCATTTACCTATAAATTGATTTGAGCAACTTCCATTTTGTATGTATAGCAGTAATATAGTAAAAGCTCTTTATCTCTTGCAGGATATAGATATACCATTGCTTACCAATACTTATGGAGTCAAAGAGATGGGGAAACTCTGGCCAGGAGGTAGAGTTACACATCCAATAATAGGCTAATGCCCATGTTCTGTATAGGGTTCTGTACTTGGACCAGTACTATTTAATATCTTTGTTCTGTACTTGGACCAGTACTATTTAATATCTTTATAGGTGATATTGCCTGTGGTATCAAGGGTAAAATATGCCTTTTTGCAAATGACACAAAGATATTTAACAGGGTAGACAAGCCAGGAGGGGTACAGAAAATGAGGGATTATCTAGGTAGACTGGAGGAATGGTCAAGAGTGTGGCAACTGCAGTTTAATGCCAAAAAGTGCAAAATCATGCACTTGAGGAACAAAAACCCAAAAGCTCAATATATCATTAATGGCACTACATTAGAAACTACTGAGAAGTAAGGGATCTAGGAGTCATTATTTCATGTGACTTAAAGGTAGCCAAGCAATGTAACAAAGCAATGAAAAAAAGGCAAGTCAGATGCATGGTTGCATAGGGAGAGGAATTAGTAGCAAAAAGTAGCAGAAAGACAGAAGTAGCGATATCCTTTTCTAGATCATTAGTATGACCTCACCTAGAATACTGTTCTGGAGGCCATATCTCCAGAAAGACATAATAAATAAGTTCTAGGGTCAGTATAGTTTTAAATAAACCGTAGAAAAAATCTTAATTACCGCACAAAAACCTTTTTAAATTACAAATAGATCTACTCCCTCATCTGGGAGGTGCTACATATAGCAGCTGATACACAGTATAATCAAGAAAAAGTCTGTCAGCACCAAAAGGTACTGGCAGAAAAGCGCTGCTATTTAGTGTGCACAATATCTAATTATGGAATTAAACCCTTTCAGACATAGAACAATCAAATCAATAAAAATTGAAGACTTTATTTCACTATTATTGCACAAAATTTAGGTGAGTTTCAAATTTCAAGTTTCAAGTTTGAAACTCACCTAAATTTTGTGCAATAATAGTGAAATAAAGTCTTCAATTTTTATTGATTTGATTGTTTGTTCTATGTCTGAAAGGGTTTAATTCCATAATTAGATATTGTGCACACTAAATAGCAGCGCTTTTCTGCCAGTACCTTTTGGTGCTGACAGACTTTTTCTTGATTATAGTTTTAAATAAACAAATGGGCAGACTGGATGGGCAATGTGGCTCTTATCTGCCGTCACTTTCTATGTTTCTAATCCTACTACAAAGCTACCAAGGCGCACAATCTAAATGGGGCCTTGTGTTTACTAGAGCTCCTTATGGTGGAAATAGGCTTGAGCTGCAGACATCCAGCAGGTCATTGCCCCCTGAGAAACTGAAGAATAATAAATAAGTAAGGGCACACACCACAGCTGAAGATAATAGCAAACAGACCCAGATACACTTAGAACCAGACAAGGTAGAATATCACATGACATGTGCACTATTTCCAAGTGAGTTCATTGCAGGCAAAGAGTGCGCACTAAGCACAGACTATGCAAAGACATGATGGGTACAGGAAGTGTATTGAGAATCACCTCACAATATACGAATTACAACAAGGTACTAGGTGACAATGGTACAAATAAACTCCTACAATGTGAAATAGGAATGCACAGATAAATCTTACACAGCGTGTGAGCAGTACCTGACAACAGGTGCACACTCGGCAATGCTGAACTGAAGGCATAAAATACCGACAGGAGTGTGTGAACAGACAGGACTCACTAGTGGAATGATGTGCATGATGGTAAGCACAGGCCCAGACCCTATTGAAGTATCAATACAAAGAGAGCAACACAATGGAACAAAAAAAAACTAGGAGACAGTCCACAGAGAGGTTACAGTCCACAATCTTAAACAAAGGAAACTCTGGGGGAAGGAGAACCCGACAGGACACAGACAGACATCTGGAAGGATCACTCGCTCACACAGGCTGGGACATGCAGCGCAGTAATCAGGGTAATAGATAAGAGGACGGAGAGTAGGCACTCAGATAGGCCACACACAATGCAATATTAGAGGCCTTTCAGACCCAAGCATTTGTTTATGTTTTATTGCCATTAGGGAGAAACCCTTGCTTTACATTAAAGTGATTTTTGGTCCAATAACACGATAATTGGATGATTGGATTAATAATCAATTTAGTGTATGGCCAGCTTTACACTGATTTCAAACAATCCAAATATCGTTGCCCCAAGTGAAGAAGCTGACAAGAAATGAGAAACCTAGGTGGATACAGAAGAGCTTCACCTGGGTCTCCAATTAATTTCTTCCAAGACTTCAGTTCCATACCTTTACTTGTGACATCTTCGCCTTTGCGCAAAGTGAAGTGGAAAGAAAGCTGGGCCCTTTACTCAATGTCAGTCCACAATAATGATGACGATGGACTGTTCAGGTTCTTCTTGATGGAATATTCTACCTTCAACAGCCCAGAGACTATCATACCTCCAACTTCCGTCACTGCGGGACTTACCCAGGATCTCTACTCGCAGCTTGTGCAATTGCAGGACCAATTGCTGTAAGGATGTCCTTTCAATAGACTGTTTGTACTTTCAAATATTCAGAAGGCTGTATTATCGTATGTACACTGCTATAAGATGTCTGGCCATCCTGGCGTTCAGAAGACTATGGAGTTGTTTAGGCATCATGTCTGGTGGTCTTCTATGTTGCAGGATGTGGTGGAGTCCGTGGGTTCTTGTACCACCTGGTCTCCCTTGTGCTTCTGCTCTTTTTTTGTAGATCTTGCTGCCAGCTATTTAACTGATTGTTGAGTGCCCCTGATTAGTGTGTTTTCTTCCCCATAGAGCCCAGCCCATTGTTCCCTGCTCCAGTCTATCCATCTCCCAGTGTACCTTGTTTCTATATGTTCTGCTCCCTATGTGACCCAATTTTGCTCTCCTATAGTGTTATTTCTCAGCTCCCCTCTTTGGGTGATTGTGGTGAGTGTGTGCACGCGTGAGAGCCCTTGTCTCAGTTCTATGTCTGTTAGTTTCTTTGGCCAGTCCATCTGCCTCCTGTCCAGTGTTATTTCTATCTCCCTCTGAGGTCTCTCCCGCTTATGTGTGTCTCACCCTCGTGAGCACTTTCCCTAGCCTTTATTTTACTCTTGGGATCTGCTAGGTGTCAGCAGACCAGCCTATCCCCACAATCAGGGGCTCTAGTGAAGACCAGACTCCTAATTAGACTCCACTCCTGGGTTGGATGTTGACTGTAATAATATCACAATGCTACTCAGGTTAGAGTTCATAATGAATAACTAAAGTTTAGAAAAAAATAGCTTAACATTGCAATTTTTTATCAGAATATCTAATTGTAAAATATCATAACAGCAGTTTCAGTGCGTATCAAGCACTTGAACACTTATGCAGTGCTGCTCGGGTTTCACTCCATGCTTTGTACAGCAGTCACAATGTTTGCTTTGATGGCTATCAAATCGGATTTGCTCCTTCTGAACACCCCCTTCCCCAAGATAGTCAACACTTAACTTCTACATTCCACTTCAAATAACAATGCGCCAAGATCAAATACCTTGGAGTCCACCTTAGGAACAATTATCACACGCTGTATGGTGCCAATTTCCCGGAAACTCTAACCAAAAATTAAGGCTATTTGTGGAGACATATCCTTATCTCATGGCTAGGTTGGCTCATAACGGATAAGGATGTTCATCCCCCTTAAACTACTTTACCTCCCCCACAGCTTGCCAGTTTTTGGTTCAACTCAAGAATCTGAGAGTTAAGAGCTGTCAAAAGTGGTGTATTTATGTAACAAATGTTCACTTAGTAATGCAATAAAGGCCCATTCATTGCCTAGAAATACACTTTTGTTATTTGCAATTGGATAGTAGAGGAGATTATCGGTGTGGTGTCTTATGGCCATGATATTCTAAGAAACACTATCTATACCACCCCTATGGAATACTTCAACATAGGTTTAAAAAACTCTTCTAATATACACTTGAAAATAATGTAATTAAAGCTACAGATTTGATACCACCCTTAACCTGACAATTGCATCCAAATGTATTTATTTCTTTATTTGTTAACATGTTTTTATATAGCGCCAGCAGATTATGTAGTGCTTTACAATTTTAACAATCATTATAACAAGACTGGGTGGTAACAGACAGGTAAGAGGGACTTGCCCGCAAGCTTACACTGTATAGGTCATTAAGGATTGATATATAGGGCCTGATCCAGTGCTACGCTGGCCCGCTGGCCGTAAGTACGACCAGCGTAGCTCTGGTGTACTCCCGCTGTCATTCCCCTTGTGTGAGCGTAGTAACACACAGTTACGTCGGATGAAGGCTACCCTAACTTCAGTCGACGTAACTGTGTGAAACTACGCTCACACAGGACCGTAAAGTGTCTTACCCAGCCCTCCCCTCCTAATTACCCTCCCTCCCCCGCCCAGCTTCCTTAACTACAGTGTAGTTATGGAGCTGCCCGCCCCTTCGGCCGTAAATTTACGGCTGTAGTTACAGACGCTAGATCCACAGCCATCTAAAGATAGTCTTAAAGGGCGAGAAAGGTTATTCCATAGAGTAGGTGCAGCACAGGTGATTCCTCTAATTGGGAATCAGAGCATTTGTTTAGAGCAGAAGAGAGAAGTAGGTCCTGTGAAGATCTATGAGAGAGAGCTAGGATATGTCTTGAGATGAGTGCGGGTGGGTTCAGTTTTATTGATGGCTTTGTAGGTTAGCAAAAGGATTTTGTATTTGACAAATAAGTCTAATAAGTCTAGCTGCTGTATGCAATATGGATTGTAGGTGGTAGTTTTATAATGTTGGAGTCTAATAAGAAGAGCATGGCATTATCAATGCGAGAAATGATTAGTACATGAATGAGAGTTTAAGAAGTGTCTTGTGTGAGATATTTGTGTATTCTTTAAATGTTTTTTAAATGTATGTAACATGGTTTAGAAATAGTTTGTATATGGGGAACATAGGACAGTTCAGAGTCAAGAGTGACACCTAATCATCTAGCTTTATGAGTAGGGATTATGGACCGTATTCACAGATACGATTTTGCCCGGTTTTCCAAGCGTATATTTAAGAGTAGATTAACTACGCATGCGTATTAACTTTATCCATGCAAGTTATGTAGGATTTAGGCAAGGAAGTCCATTAGGCACGTCTTCTGAATAGCACTTAAGGACATACATATGGAGGGGCATGGTTGTCTTCCGTACGTGTGAAGTTACGTGAGGTTGGGCAGGGGGAGGCATTTAAATGAGCGTCTGAGGGTGAGCTTAGTCATGTATGCATGTACGTAAGTAACATACGCACGTAAGTACACACACAGTTAAGGGTGCCCTATGGAAGCGCAAGTCACCGAAAACCTGTCCATGCTAGGGGAGTGTCATGGGAGTTGCCTGTATATTAGCGGTACTTTAGACACACACATCTCTGAATCCGGTCCTATACCATTGTTGTCAAAAGAGATGGAGAGACTGGTGGGTGACTTTTATTGGCAGGAGGAAATATTAATAGCTCTGTTTTTTAAATAGTTTGAGATGGCCGGAGGACATCCAGGATGAAATGGTGTCACGATCTGGGTATGTTTGGGATCAGTATGTATCCCTAGAGGCATGTAGGATGACTGGCACTGTAGTGGAAGCTGGGAGGCCGGAGGTAGTGCTTGTGCATAGGAGGTAGGCGGAACTAAGTGGACTGGATTGCTCTAGAGACTGGACTGAACAGCGGACTGCTGGACTGGACTGGATTGCTTCAGAGACTGGACTGGATAGCGGAATGCTGGACTGGATTGGATGTTCCAGAGACTAGACTGGACAGCGGACTGCTGGACTGGACTGGATTGCTCCAGGGACTGGACTGGACGGCGGACTGCTGGACTGAACTGGATTGCTCCAGGGACTGAACAGCGAACTGCTGGACAAGACTGGATTGCTCTAGGGACTGGACTGGACAGCGGACTGCTGGAGAGCAGGCAGGCTCTGTAGGTAAGCTGGAAACTGTAATGCAGGTAAGCTGGAAGCTGTAGTGCAGGTAAGCTGGGGACAAGACAGGCTGGATGCAAGACAGGCTGGGCTGGATGCAAGACAGGCTGGAACCAGGCAGCTTGAATGAACCAAGCTGTTCTGGCACTGAGGGATCAATGCACAGGATTTAAATAGCCCGCCCATTGCACGGATTGGCTGGAGGGATTATGTGTGCTGCAGAGGTAGTATCTGAGTGACTGCTGGGAATCACATGACAGGAGGCAAGATGGCGATGCCCATGCACCAGAGGATAGTGGTGCAGGTGCCTAATTCCCAGACACTATGATGCATACATGCTGCAATAGACACTGTGCAGGAGGCTTCCACTATTGGGAGTGGCACCTCTGGAGGGTTGGAGAGTCGGCATGATGTGGGAGAGCCACTGACAGATGGCTCCTGGTCAGGTAAGAAGGGCGGCGTCTGCCGCTGAGCATGACATCACCCACTCTTTAAAGGTGGCCTCTAGACACCTAAGTTGTGTCTTGGAAGGATGCTTGGCTAGAAATCTTCTGATGAGTCTTGGAGCTTTAGCATCAGAGGCGCGGATCCACGCACGCTCCTCAGGACCGAACCTCTTCCAATCCACCAGATATTGAATGTGTCGTGGCAGATACGAGCATCCACAATCTCTTTGACTTCGTACTCGTTTCAGTAGAGAGATGTGGAACACATTAGGGATCCGGAGATATGGAGGAAGGTCTAGCTTGTAAACTACAGGATTGACGACCTTTGCTATTCTGAAGGGGCCGATGAATCTGGGTGCAAATTTCATTGAGGGTACTCTGAGCTGTAGATTTTTGGAGGACAGCCAAACTTTGTCACTGTGTTGCAACAAAGGTACCGCACGTCTCTTACGATCTGCTTGGATCTTGTAATGTTGGGATGCTTTCAACAAAGAGGACCTCACCTTCTTCCATGACTCAGCAAAGTTCTTCAGGGCGGATTCGGAGGCAGGAACTTGAGATGCAGGGGGAGCTGAAAATGGTGGTACCTTTGGATGGTGTCCAAACACTACCTTGAAGGGAGTGGTATCCAGGGATTCATGGCAGTGGTTGTTGTGCACAAATTCTGCCCATGGCAGCAGGTCAACCCAATTATCTTGGGAGGAGGCAACGTAAACACGAATTAAAGTTTCTAGATCTTGATTGACCCTCTCTATCTGCCCATTGGTCTGAGGGTAGTACGCAGATGAGAATTTCAATTTAACCTCAAGGCTGGTACATAAAGCTCTCCAAAATCTCACTGTTAATTGGACCCCATGGTCTGAAATGATCTCCTTGGGACAAACATGAAGCCGGAAGATGTGCTGGACAAAGAGTTTGGACAGAACTGGAGCAGAGGGTAAACCCTGGAGTGGGATAAAGTGGGCCATCTTAGAAAATCTGTCCACTACGACCCAGATAGTGTTGTATTTATCGCACAGAATCCATAGTCACAAAATCCATCGAAAGATGGGTCCAAGGAGCCTTGGTAACGGAGAGGGGTTGTAGTGGTCCAAGAGGTGCTCTGCGGGAGATTTTGTGTTGAGCACAGTGGGAGCAGGCATTAACAAAATCTGTGGTGTCTTGAGTTGGCCACTAATAGTTCCGACTGAGCAGAGTTTGGGTCTTCTTGACGCCCACGTGGCCAGAAAACTTTGAGGCGTGAGCCCACTGCAGAATCTTTCTTCGGAGAACCTGAAGGACAAAAGTTTTACCGGACGGTGGAGGCTTGGTAAGTTGGGTGGTGGCAACCTGGATTGGATTCAGAATTAACTGGTGTCTCTCTTCTTCAGGGTCTTCTGAGGGGAAGGAGCGAGAAAGTGCATCTGCCTTGTGGTTTCTGGAACCTGGATGGAATTGGAGTACAACGTTAAAATGGGAAAAGAACAGTGACCACCTGGCTTGGCGTGGATTGAGGCAATGAGCAGTCTAAAGATACAATAGATTTTTATGATCCATGTTAAGATCTGGAGATACAATAGATTTTTATGATCCGTGTTAAGCTCGAGATGGGATGAACAGCTCCTTCCAGGAGGTAACGCCATTCCTCCAGAGCCAGTTTCATGGCCAGAAGTTCTTTCTCCCCAATAGCATAGTTTCATTTGGCTGGTTGATACTTTCAGACGCAAAAACCACAAGGGTGGATTTGTCCATTAGCGAACTTTTGGGATAGAACGGCCCCAACACCTTCAGTTGACGCATCCACCTCCACTAAGAAGGGCAGGGAGATATCAGGTTGCTGGAGTTGAATGCTTCCTTGAGGTGCAGAAATGCAGAGGAACTTTCTGAAGGCCACTTGGATGGGTTGGCCCCTTTCTGGGTTAACAAAGTGATGGGAGACACAATGGTTGAGTAATTCTGGATGTATCTGTAAAGCCTGTAAAAATTTGCAAAGCCAATGAAGCGTTGAATGCCTCTGTTAGTGGTAGGCTGGGGCCCTATCAAGGACAGCTTTCACCTTGGTGGGGTCCATACGGATCTCTGACTTAGACAGGATGAACCCAAGGAAGGAAACCTCCTCGGTCTCAAAGATGCACTTTTCCAACTTGCAGTAGAGTTGATGTTGGCAATGGGATGGGACAAAACCTCTCTGACTTGTTTTTTGTGCTCCACTAGGATCGAAGAGAAAATAAGTATATTGTCAAGGTAGGCGACGACTGACTGATTCAGAAGGTTCCTGAAAATCTCGTTGATGAAATTTTGAAATACCGCTGGGCTTTACTGAGTCAAAGGGCATTACAAGATATTCGTAATACCCAACTCGAGTATTAAAAGCAGTTTTCCATTCATCCACGGAACAGATTCTGATAAGATTATACGCCTCTCGGAGATCTAGTTTGGTAAAAACTTGGGCCCCTTTTATCCGGTCGAACATCTCGTGGATCAATAGCAGCGGATACAAGTTCTTAATAGTGATATTATTGAGTACCCGATAGTTGATACAGGGGCATAGGTCCCCATCCTTTAAAATGTATGAAGCCCCGTTTCAGGTTTTCTGAGATGTAGCTGGACATAGCTTGAGTTTCAGGGATAGACAAGGGGTAGGTTCTGCCACGAGGAGGAGTAGATTCAGGAACCAGGTCGATAGGGCAGTCCCATGGTCGATGTGGAGGTAACGACTCTGCTGCCTTCTGACAGAAAACGTCAGAGAAGTCCTGGTACTGGACAGGGATCCGAGAATCTTTAGAGGGCTGAATTCAATGCTGAGGAAAAATACGAGGCAGACAGTTGTGGAAACAAGAGGAACCCCAACTGAGAATCTATGAGGATGCCCAATCCACATGTGGATTGTGGGTTTGGAGCCAAGGCAGGCCGAGCATCATGGGGAGAGGTAGCCTCGGTGAGAACCAGAAGCTGGATGGTCTAGGAATGGAGAGCTGTGATGTTGAGCGTCAAAGGAATTGTACGGTGAGTAATAGACCCTCCAGGAATGCGGCTGCCATCTACTGCTGTGAGGTACACTGGGGCTGGAAGAAGCTCTACCATTATTACCAATTCTTTCATGCACCAGGAAATAATAAAGTTCTCTGCTGCCCCAGAATCCAGGAGGGCAAGAAGCTCCTTGAACAATAGTCAGAGGTATTAGGCAGTCTCAGTGGTTCGAGGAGTGGATAGGTACACTTGAACTGACCTCCTCAGATTCAGTCAGGAATGAGAGTTTCCCGGACATTTGGAGCAATGAGTCATGTATGTCTGGAATTGCTGCAATAGAAACAAAGATTGTCTTTGATTCTCTGTTGTTTCTCCTGAGGAGTAAGTCATGATATCCCTAGTTGCATGGGTTTCTCAGTCGAGGTAACGGGAGGCTTTGGACGAGAACAGATAGGAAGTCTTGGACGTGACACCTCTTTTTTCTCAGATCTTCTCTCCCGTTGGTGGATGTCGATCCGTATGCAGGTGGAAATGAGGCAATCAGTTGTGGTGGCCGTGACGCTGGTTAGCAAGCCATCTTTGATTCGTTCCGATAGACCCTCTTGGAAGACTGGCATGAGAGCCTCCTTGTTCCAGGAAAGTTCAAAGGAAATGGTACGAAATTGAATGACATATTCTCCAACCGCCAGGTCCTTTTGGCAAAGTCGGAGAATGTCTGAAGCCACAGAAGCCGTGCGACCAGGCTCATCAAAAATAGTCTGAAAAGTTTTTAGAAAGTCTGAGAGGGTGGTGAGAATCGGGCTGGTGACACAATAGAGGTGACACCCAAGCCAGAGCTTGACCAAACAACAGGGAGGTCACATAAGCTATCTTGACCTTACCTGTCTGGAAATTTTCTGGTTGCAGTTCAAAATGCAATTTAGGATTCCCGTATTCCCGAATTAGCTGGGGTAGATAGTGGGATACAGAGCCCGCTGGAAACTGGCATAGCGGCAGAAGTAACTGATAGCTGGACAGCGGACTGCTTGAGAGCAGGCAGGCTGGTAGCAGTAGTTTAGGTAAGCTGGAAGCTGTAGTGCAGGTAAGCTGGAAGCTGCAGTCCAGGTAAGATAGGCTGGATGCAAGAAAGGCTGGGCTGGATGCGAGACAGGCTGGAACCAGGCAGCTTGAATTAACCAAGTTGTTCTGGCTCTGAGGGATCAGTGCACAGGATTTAAATAGTCTGCCCATTGCATGGACTGGCTGGAGAGATCATGTGTGCTGCAGAGGTAGTATCTGAGTGACTGCTGGGAATCACATGACAGGATGCAAGATGGCGATGCCAATGCACCAGAGGATAGTGGTGCAGGTGCCTAATTCCCAGACACTATGCTGCATACATGCTGCAATGGACACTGTGCAGGAGGCTGCCACTATTGGGAGTGGCACCTCTGGACGGCTGGAGAGCAGGTATGACGTGGGAGAGCCGCTGACATACGGCTCCTGGTGAGGTAAGTGCGGCGGCATCTGCTGCTGAGCATGACAAATGGCAGAGAGACATTCAATTACATGCCCAACAATTGGTGAGATATCAGAAGTGGGTAAGTAGATTTGTGTATCATCTGCATACAGATGATACTGAAAGAAAAATGACTGTATTAGTTGTCCAAGGGAAGAGCGATGGACCCAACACTGAGCTTGTGGTACTCCAACCGATAGGGGAATGTTAGTAAAGAGGGCGCGGAGTCTAACCAGAGCCTAGTTTTCACTGGAGCCCCGATGGTGGGGACAGTCTGGGCTGCACTCTGGCAGGTTGGGGCCCCGGCAGCCTGAACCTATGCAGCACACAGGGAAGGATGGAGCCGCGATGTCACCACGTTGGGGACCGGCGCTGGATCAAGTAAGCATTATACACTACTGGATGTAACAGGGAAGAGCAATTAGAAAAGTAGGATGTGAACCAGGAAAGAGCTGTGTCCCGAATCCAAATGTAAAGATCTACTGTATGATTCATAATACTTGAAGTGTCTAATGTTAAGAGGCAAAGGGAAAGTTTATAATGTAAGGAGGACAGAGGCATGTAATGCAAGAGGAACAGGGAGGGAGATGTGTAATGTAAGGAGGACAGAGAGAGAGGTGTGTAATGTAAGGGGGACAGGGAGAGAGGTGTGTAATGTAAGAGGGACAGGGAGGGAGACACCTCTGCTGCCAAGCATCTAGGAACCTCAGGTAGATGTGTCTCTAACTTGTGTTCCATTCCAATATTTGCAAGACTGAAAGTGCACACATACATATATATATATATATATATATATATATATATATACAGGCCAAAATAAGACCTATGTTTAAATAACAAGGAAAAAAACAGTTTTGACAATTTATACTAAATAATCTATAACAATATGTGTACAGTTCACAATATATCTGTACTTTAAACTGGGCCTGTTTTCACATGGTCAGTGAGTGCATTGCCCAAGAGACAATGGGGTAAATCCAGACCTACGGGCTAGTTACGTTAGAATGCATAGCGTATTTATGCTAGTGTAATTTCTATGCACTCCCCTCGCTTGTTCGCACTTTGGCCGTTTTACACTGTTTAAACCCTACTTTAACTTTTCATAGTGCAAGTACTAACGTATGTAATGGATTTACGTATGTGACGGCCTAACCCGGCCCACACTGTCCAATTTAAATGCCTCCCTCCGCCTACAAAGCGTAATTACAAGTGTCGTATTGATGCCCCCGCCCCTTCGTTTGTAGTTACGCAGATGTTACGTATGTTCAGCATTACGTGGCGTAACATCTGCCGCGCGCATATGCAGTAAATACAAATAGCCGATTTGACGTGATCAGCTAGTGTAAATACGGTAGCATACTTGGCTCAGGATCTGGCCAACTATGTAGAAATAGGTAATAGGACTACACCTAAAATTGGCATATTAGAGACACTGAGAATCACAATTGTTTTTAGTTTCAGAAAAGTGCAGCATATAGGCTATCATGCCTTTAATATAGGTTTGGAATAAAAACAATAAAAAAATTGTTTTTGTTTAAACCAGTTTTTTTGGGGCATATTTTGCAATGTTTTAGTATAAAAATAATTGAATCCTGTGCTATGTAATAGTGCTACATATAAAAAACCATCTCAGCTCTCTGTTGTGTATGGGAATACATTGGTTCAGCTCACTTAAATTAACCACAAGCAACAAGAATGTGGAATAAAACGGGGCATTAAACATTTTGTTTATAACAGGATGTAAACCAACATGATGTAAACCGTGATTTCAACCAGCCAACCTTATGTTAATACCAGAAATCTGATAAATGTTCATAATATTAAATATACAATCCAGGTCCTGTACATTTAACTATAAATAAGTCTGTTAAATCTCTCTCCAAGCTTCAACACTTTATAACAAAAAGGAAATGTGAGGAAACATAACTTCGCTGAAAGGGTAGTTGATAAGTAAATTAGCCTCCCATCTGATATGGTAGAGTATAACAAGGTAAAATAATTTAGACATGTTTGGGACACATGCAAGGATATTATAAATTGTAAGCAAATTAGGGTAGACGGTCATTATGGTTTCTTTTTAATAGGTTGAGTGACTTGCCAAATTGTTATTCTCTGCTGTCAAAATCTATTCATAACAGCTGTATTGTTGTACTAAATACCTGTATCATTTTCATATTTTAATTTCCTTTTTCTGTAATTAGAAAAATGTAAATGTCATGCAGAATGTAAATGAACAATTCATTCTCAAAGTACTTCTCTCTTTCTCTATTTTCACAATAATACATAAAAAGCTTTTTGTCAATTAGGTACATATCGGGTCATGTTCACACTTAAGACAGAACTGCACCTAACGCACTCGTGCAGCCCCTAACCCACCCCACGTTCTGAGGTACCTTATGGCACTTAAGAGTGCCATAGGGCTACCTTATCTTACTGTGCGTAGTTTCCTTCCCGGCTAATCTAAAACCCTCCAACTTCCCACTTTAAACTAAACACTCCCGAGGTAGCATTACGCCGCCTCTTTCTAACTAAACTACTCTGTGCTGTCTTTAAAGACCGCACAGAGGCAATCTACGTAGCTAACTGGTACGTAGATTGCGTAAATGACCTACTACGCATGCGTAGTAGGTCATTTTGGGAAAATACGCACTTAAGAAGCCCAATCTTCTTATGTGTGAATCAAGGCATACATACAACATACAATACAATACATAAAATAGATAATAAAAAACACATAAACGGAAAGAAGTTGCTGTCATGTAACCAAGAAAAAGCCTATGAACCTCTCCAAATAATGGCGGACTCATATCATGTCCAGTGTTGGTAAGGATGCACTTACCAGTACTAATGGTAACTTTACATATGATCATTTAATAATTGTCCCATGACAATTGTGATAGACTATTGCGCTATTCTCTCATCATTTGTAAGCATTTGCTAATATATTTTGGAGAGGAAATAAGATAAGTATTGCAGGAAATCCTCCTACCTTCACTAAGTGAGCAATACATTCAGTTTTATGTAGAAAGGAA
The DNA here is from genome assembly GCA_011038615.1 of Limnodynastes dumerilii. Lineage (NCBI taxonomy): Eukaryota > Metazoa > Chordata > Amphibia > Anura > Limnodynastidae > Limnodynastes > Limnodynastes dumerilii. Next base: position 256,015 of record WWET01001107.1, on the reverse strand, counting down.
ATTATTAACAGAGTTAGAAAGGAAGGCAGTTGTGTTTCCTGTCGATCTACATACAATAGAAAGTGCCCTTTAATTCTTGCATGGGTGTCAACAGACGTGTGGCAAAGACTGCTATAGAGGAGTTTATGAATGCTACTTTCACAAGGTGAAAAAGCAAAAAAAAAGTATTATTGCGCTTATAGAAAAAAAGTCCAGTACTATCAATAAAAATCTATATTATACTATATGCTTACTGAAATGCCAAGACAGGAATGACTGAGTAAAGCCTTTCATTGGCGAATCAATAATTTCTTGAACTACCTATATTAAATTGTATTTTATCATGTGCTTAGATTTGATAAAAAGTAGCAATTTTCTTTTAGATTAATAAATATGAAAGCTACCAACAGATGTTGTAAAGAGCAATAGATAAATGATAGCAAAGAAGTCAGGGAAAATAAAGACTTTTGGATAGGAGCTCTGAGATCAGGGCCTGTGTCTGCTAAGTCAATAATAAAGGACACAAACGTGTGAGTTATCCATTGTTTGCAAGTGGAAAACACCCACATTTAGTTTATATGGACTGGATACAGATGGCTTCTTAAATGCGGACTTTTAATAAATGACCTACTACGCGTGTCTTTTTTTAAAGTGGGTGGGGGGAGGGATTTAAATTAGCCGGGGATGGCGTGGGGAAGGGATATCTGTGGCACTCTTAAGAATCATTAGGATCCTAAAAAAGGGGGCTGGGTTGTGAAGCAAGACGGGTGAGTTAGGTGCGGATACGGTCACACCAAACTCATTCTTACCTAGAAATATGGTCCTATGTGCCTAAGGCTTGCAGTACAGATCTGGATACTCAGGATCCAGACTTCCGTGTTGGAAGCCTATCTGATGGTGTACGGGTTGCTTACACATGATGAGAGGGATTTCAATTGTGCAGTAAGGGCTAAAATACATGCAATACAGATATCAGAGGGAATGCGGGAACAGTGCGGAAATCTTAGCAGAGGATATAGCAGGTCTGGATCTTGTTCAAAGTTTTGTATTGCATCACCCCTCCTTCATTTGACAAAAGGGCTTGACAACTTCCTCTTAAAAGTTAGTTAGGTGCCAGGACTAAATGTTAAAAATAAAAGAGAAACAGGTGAGAAGGAGGCTACCCCATCAATAAACTGGCTGTTTTGTCTTTCATGGCACTCCAGCAGTGAGGTTTTAATTTCTAGTCGCCATGACGACTGATCTACATTCACTCTTGAAATGGCAACTGTAACTGAGAAATTGTCACAACAAACTCTATTAAAATCAGAAAAGCCAAGTATACACTGCATGATTCGACTAAAGATGCAACAGTACTTCCAACCTAAGAAACAATCATATGATTCAGAGAACACACAATTCCTAGCATTCCCATCAATCGTTGCGCACATGAAACAATAGATCTGGTTGTTAGGTCTTGAACAATACACTTCCCACTATAGGACATACACACTATACCTGCACGATATTGTACATCAATACATTGAACAATAGATCAGACACAACAAATATGATTCAATGCCATTATACGACTCCAATGGAAAGATGAATCACTTGTACACACCATAAGATGATCATGAACGATGCTCGTATATTGGATAATTGGGTAAAATATTGTATAGTGTGTACCCAGCTTTAAAGGTTTTTAAACTCTTTGCATATATATCAGCTCCTTATACCTCAATGTGAGTTGTATTTACAGCTACTTTGTTGCCCTCAGAACTTATGCATGAGTTAGAAGTGGTTCCAACTAAAAAGTCAACAAGTACATGGAACAACACTGGTCTGTATGGTACCTGAGGTTAATTAAACACACAACTCCTCTTGTTATTCAATTCCTCACCACTGCAACATTACTAAAATAACAAAATGAAAGTTACTTACTATGGATCCCGAAGTAATAATGACAATATGCTTACATATTTGTCATGTGTAAGAACCCTGTACATTTGTAATATGCATGCTTGCAGAGGCCTGTTAAGCATCATAACACAGCATGATCAATGTTGCATTCAGTGCAGTAGTAGCCTCCGACAGCAAGGAGTGACGGTTCGCTGTGTGCGTCTGGCTTACACATGGTGGAAGGATGGATTGATGCAAATCTTAAGGTGGCCATACACTAGGACGATTATCGGTCCCAGCAGGGGTGGCCCGATAACCGTGACGATTTCCCTCAAGGGAAATCTCCTCTTATCGGCACCATAAATCGCCTCTGCTGGGACCGATAATCCTAGCAGAAGAGGGGAGAGGCAGGGCTCTCTATGGCGCTGCTGCAGAGCAATGTACAAAGCTGCTCTGTCAGCTTTGAATTATTCCTTCAAAGCTGTCAGAGCAGCATAGTGCATAGATATGCAGCAGCGGTTATTACAGGGAGAAATACAGACAAGAATCAGCCGTAACTGCACTTCACACAGCGTAGATCCGGCAGATCCCTGTCTATACTACTCCCTGCAATAGCCGCTGCTGCATATCTATGCACTATGCTGCTCTGACAACTTTGAAGGAATAATTCAAAGCTGACAGAGCAGCTTTGTACATAGATATGGAGCAGTGTCTATTGCAGGGATAGGGAGCCATTCAGCTCGCTGATTGGCTCCCTTAAAATATCGGGAGCCATATTTATTAACTTTCTAAAAGACCAAATAATCGTACCAGAGCGTTTCTGGTGTGTTTAATTGGTGTTTGAAAAATCGATCTTGGCCATACACTACAGCTATTATTTGCCCGATCACCCGACAATTGGGTGATCGGGCCGATAATCGCTCTAGTGTATGGCCACCTTTACAGTATGGGTGGATACACACTGAGGCTTTTTCAACAGATAATCTTTCCAAGCAGTCAAAAGACCATTTCACCAGATATCTTACTAGTGTATACTGTTCAAGGATGCTCCAAAGTCTTTTGAAATGGTCTGTGAGCTTTTGATTTACTCTTTTAGAGCTCCTAATATGCCAGATTAACAATGGAAAGATATATTTTGCTTTTTGCAAGTATGTACTGTGTCTGTTTGGTGATCTTTGGACAGTACGCACTGGGAAGCTATCTGGTGAAACGGTCAATTGATTGTTTGATTGGAAAGATTATCTGCTGAAAAGCCCCAGTGTGTACCCTGCTTAAGGGCTTAGCCAAGTCCTTGTGTACGATTCTGCATTACACACCCTCTCCATTTTACATTTACATTAAAGTTTGCTGTCTGATCTTATAAGCTCGTCCATGCGAGCATTGTGTTGTACCCTGACTTTGGAGCAGCTTTGTATTTCTAATTCAGGATTTGGTCAAACATTACTAAATCGTGAAATTGGAGATGAGCATGTTATTCACGTAAAGGGGCATATAAGGGTATTTCAACCAGCTCCTAAATGATATATTTATGCAATTTAGGCAAGTAAAGCTGAAGCACCCGTATGTTATATAATATAAAATATTAAATAACTCCCTCATTAACATATAATAAGATACACGGGTTGTGCCTCAGATTAATTACACGGTCATGCAATCCAACATGAAGTCTACAATATGAATGGTTATAGAAGTAAAAGGTTCGTCAGTCGGACGACAACCTACGCTTCCGCCAGCAGCGAATTGGTTAAGTCGCTTGGTGACGTCAGTGTATGCGTGCCTCGGCTCTTATGCTCGGTGTGCTGCGTGGCGGGGACGTGCACGGGGTTGCGGGAGCGCGCGTCGGGAGGTGGGAGCTATTCGGGCCAGGCGGTGGAATCTGTGGGTGGTTTTATCACTGTCCCGGACTCTAGTGCTTTTCGAAGGACCGGTTATGGAGGCCAGGGGGTTTGGGTGAGTACTCATGCGTTTAGTGGTATACCCAGTGGGTGCCTTGATATGATATGTGAGAAGTTACCTTATGTGTTGCGTGGAGGAGGGGGGGTGACTGAGATTTCTTTTTGTCTTGTAGTTGTGCAACCTTCCCATTCTTTAGCTGCTATTTACAGGGCCCGTGTTTATGTTTCTTTAATTTGTGCATTTACTTGGAGAGTATATATGGGTTTTTCTTATTATTCTTTATTTACTATTTACTAGAAAATGCTTTTGATTAGTTTGACTGGTAGATAATAAAAACGTTATGGTTTTGTACTATTTTTTACCCTTGCAATTTCTCTAATTTGTATGATTTTGATCTTTGGAAAACTTGTTTTGCAACTTAAAAGACTAAATAGTGTTAACTTATGTAGCATGGTGTTTTGTTTTTATTGTAGTAGTTTGTTGGCTCTTTAAATTTCATTCCAAGTAGTTTCTATATATTTTAAGAGTTGACTACTTTTGTGCTGCATTGGCCTTCTGGAAATATAAAATGTTTCCTAAATACTTGACTATAGAAGTGTTGAGTATTAAACATTGGTTTTTTTGCATTAAATATATTGTTTAATGAACCATATGTGTTTGATACAGGTTGCTCTAAAATGTTACCACCTTACTCCCAATTGTAATCCTAATAGTATCTAAAAAATCTGCATCATCAAACCAATGTAATTGCTACAATGGTTGATTTTTGTTTTGGGGAAAGACTCAATATTTCTTTCACTTAGTCCCCTTTAAGTCAGGTTAGACTTTAAGGAATCACTTGATGGTCCTTTGGTCAGCTGTATTTTGAGTTGCATATTTATTATTATTGTAACTGATAATGCTGTTTTGTTTTTTGATTACATACACATGTGTACTGATATTCTTGATTCATGTTTCCTATATGATAAACATAGCCTGTGTTCCCTGCATGAAAGAAAGGGTATTCAGCTCAAAAATACCTTCATGGAGAACATCAACACTGAACACAAAGTAATGACTTTAAACTCTAATGTGGTAGCAGGAACATTGCTCACATCTCTGCACATGTGCAGAAAAAACAGAGTTGTTGCTTGTACATTGTACCTTTTAAAGAAGCCCATTTGGCAGTTGTGGGATTGATTTAATCAAGCATCAGCTTGATAAAAAATTGTAAGTCTGTGCACATTGATAGGCTACTGAAGATCAAGAAGATATTGGACTGTATTTTTCTTGAGAGAATTTAATTGCTTTTTATTTTCATGGTTTAACTGCATACCACAATACATGTCCTTACGTTTCCTCTTTAGAAAATGGAGGACAAAGTTTTCTTCACATAAATTATAAAAATGTCCAACAGTTGCCTGGTATGTTTGCTTTAGTTTAGCATATTGTAAACATACACTGACAAGGGCAAACACCTATGCAAAGTTTATTATCTTTAGCTCAAAGCATTTTTAAAGACTAGCTGACAATTGCAAATGGGGTTGGTTAAAAAAAAAAGGCTGTCGGCCTATTCACACCCCATTTTTTTTTATTCATTATTACAAATGAGCTGTGTTGGCAGATACGTAAACTACTATTGTCAAATCAAGCTACACTGGGATTACTGTATAGTGTGTGGCACTTATGATTTGTTATAACACCAGCAACTTGGTCCTAAAATGCTCTGAGTTGATAATGAATATTTGCAAGTGTTTGTACACTGTGCTGTTTCCTTGGTGATCGCAGAGAGACTACATAGCGTGGGGAGGGCATTAGAAGTTACCTTAAACATTCTTCATTATAAATGTTGACAGCGGTGACTGCTTAATTTTCACATTTCCACTGCCAGTCATATAAAACATTTTAAAAAAAGGGGCAGGTAACTGCTGCAGCGCTTTCACAGGGATGCTGTATATCCAGGTGTCCCTATACGCAGGAGCTGCAGCCAAGAGTGGTCCTGCTATGCTGACGTTACAACCCAGTAAGCCAGTGCACCTGGAGCCAGTAAGAAGAATGAAGAGCAAGGATGAGCAAAAGGGTAAACAGGCATCCGAGGAGGATAGACAGAAAAAATTTGCAAGTTGTACAGATGTCTAGTTTCAGAATTAAGTTTATTTTAATCTAAGGGCTTTGTTTAATAGTCATCTTTGTAAAAATATAGAATTAAACGTCATGTATCTAATCCATGCTTGCTGTTCCTTGTGGAGAGCCTGTCTACAGTAATGTAAGTTCCACAATGAAATCTGGTCACACTCCATCTTTGTAACTCTTCTGTTTTCAAAATAGTGAAGCTCCATTTAAAAAAAATAAATAAATCATCTTATTGTCACACTTATTCTTTTCTATTTTTAGTGCATTTAGGGATGTCCTGGGCACTTAGTGGAGAATAGGGTCAGATAAACCGAAGTTCCGCCGTGAGGCGACAGGCACCAGGACTGCTACTAGTTTTTACGTACCTAGATTAGGGAGCTACATTTGTCCCTTATAAGTCTGGGCATTTTGTATGAGTACTACCATTGATTCTTATTATAAACTTTATTTATGGAACTGTAGTTCTGACACTATTTGTTACCATGTATATTGTCCCTCCATAAAAAATGTGATTTGTAATTGGATCTCTGTGTCCACTTTAGCCATAAAAATGACTATTGATATATTACATGTTGTCTTCTGATTTACCTATTTGAGTACTACTTATGTTATATTGGAGACTGTATGAATGAGCATTACAGGTATGAAATTTATTTTGAATAATTTGTTGCTATATTTTAAACGTAGTAAGGTTTTTGTAAAAAAAACTTAATCTAAGGTTAAGTTTTATGCTCTACGATTTTTACGTGAATTAAGCCTCCATATACTACCATTGTTTATTATTCAATAACCTTTTTGTGCTTGCATACATAGTGGTTACCCATAGTTTCTTTTGGCAAAAACCTATTTGGTGGTGATGTGAAAGGTACAGGGGTCCTTAGACCCGGGACTCACACACAGGGAAAAAAAATACGTGTTTTTCCTGTGTCTGGTGGTACATAATGTCAGGGCAGACCCTGGAGGTTAAGGGGCTTGCCTGGGTTTTGCAGGTCTGTCCTGGAGTTTAAGGGGCTTGCTTGGGGTTTTTTTTTTTTAAATTTCACCAAAAACCCTGGCAATAACCCAGGTTGAAAAACCTGAATTATTGCTGGGGTGGTGATGTGAAAGCGGCATAGGTGTTTGCACCTCAAAACAGTTTGCTTTTCTCATCAATCCCTGTACTGGTTTGTTTTTTAATACAATATACACAAACTGTATGGTAGCACTGCCCCCTAGTAGTTTTGCAAAGACAGTATAAGAATTTTATGATATAATTGGATTAGGAAAATTAATTTTGGTTATGCGATTTTTATTTAACTCTAACTACTTATTGTCAACACAATCGCTAATCTGGTATTTTGGTCTGTAGGGTTCATCCTCTACTATTTTGTCTTGCCTGTAATTCAGCACTGCTAATTAACAATTGGTTGTGATGTTCCCCTCGCTTGCATGGGAGTCTCGGGCACCCTGCCTTAAAAGCTTCTGATCCGTCAATACTAACAATGGAGACAGAATAGAGTGCTGGTTTGTGGGAAACCCATCCCTTTCAAGACTGCAACCCACCTTTGTTATGGGGGTGACATGCAATGCTGTATGGTGCAGGTACTGACGTGATCTGTATATGCACAACAAATTGGGCATTTTCCAATGTCACAGCCTGCAGGATTATAGATTTGGAACATCTTGTTCTAATATTTTTAAGAAGCGTTTTAAGCTAGTATTAAAAAATATTAGAAGTCTTTTTACTCTAGTGAAAAAGCATGAAGTGCTCCATTGGGTCATGGATACTATTGTCGTGGGTAAAGGCTGCTAGGTGAGCAGGTTTTTACAAATGGTTTTTGTTTTGGAAATCTTGGCAAAAGTGGTGTATAAAATCATGTTTACAACCTGACCCTCTTGTATCTTAAAATGCAAATGATTTTGTCTTCTTTTTATAATACAGTATTTGAAGTTTTTTTTGTAGTCTGTTGCAAAATAGAGGAAATTTAACTTCTATGAGGGACTTCTAGTGACCCATTTCTTAACACAATCAATAGGAACTATAGATCTGCACCTCCCCCTGCTGCAATCCCTCCATCACTAGAGGCGTACACCCTAAAAATAATATACAAAACAAGTTCCTTACAACAAAGAACTCGAAAGTAGATTAAATAGAAAAAATGGAATGTGTGGTGATGGTATCCGGATGCCATCACCACACATTCCATTTTTTCCATTTCTTAACACGTTGGGTATAGATACAGAATGCACATTTATTCCATGGAGTGCAGTGGATTGACTGCACGGCTGTGAAAATATTGCTTTGGTGAATGACAACTCTGACAAGGGTAACAAATTCATGATGCTGAGTGCTTGTTTATGTATTACTGTAAATGATCAGTGGGGAATGACTTTACAATCACAGAGTGCAATTTAGTTTCTGCTTTTCATTTTTTGAAAGTGATTGTCTAATATTTCATCAAATTTACGTATATAAAATCAAACGCAACCCGTCTTAAGTAAAGAACAGAAAAACAGCAAAAGATGTTTTCATTCCTTAATAGGATAATTATGGAAGTCTGTTTAACAGGGTATATTCCATTGGTGCTAAAATAAAATACTGGCTTTAGATTACTCTTAGAAGTAAATTTAAAAAGAAACCAGCCAAAAATGCATAAAGGAGTGAGTGTGCTTTCCTGATAGACGTGTCCACAGCTAAATCATTTCAGTGTGTAAAGATACAAATTGATACTTCAAATCTTGAGTACTATCATTATAGATGTTGTATTGTTAGGAAACACTTCAGTGTGTACCCAGTTTAAATTAATATATGTAAGTATTTGTTTCATTCAGTAGAAGGAATAGCTTCCTTTGTGTGTGTTTCGTTCATTCATTATTTGGTATCTCTGTGTACTTGTAATCACCAAAAATAGAAGATCAATGTGTAGTTAACACCACACACCAAAAAGTGACCACTTAGATGATAAGTATATGATTGTGTTCCTGGCTAGTGGAAGATATTTTGTAAAATGGCTGGCCTGTTGTAGAGAATAAATTAACTTTTTAATTTATCAGGTGATAAAGAGGTGGGGTCAAGGTACATTGGGCCTGATCCAGACCTACGCTCATGTGCGTAGTGTATTTACGCCAGCGTACCTACGATGCACACCCATAGACACTCCCCTTGTTCGTACTTACTCTTGCCGTCTTACACCCAGCAAACCTTACCCTAACTTTTCTGATCGTAACTGCGGGCAGCCGTAAGCTCCTTGCGTAGATAGGGCGCTTAGCACGTCCATACTGTACGGTCTAAATGCATCACCCCGCCCTCGGTGCGTATTTACACAAATCGTATGCCAGGCCCTTGACCGTAGTTACGAAGGTGGTACGCTCTAGATCATACGCTCAGAATTTCTGAGTGTAAGATCTGCCCCATGCATACGCAGCAAGTACAAATGGCCGTTTTTACGCTTACGATCATCGTAAAAATGCAGACGAGCGTAGGTCTGGATCAGGCCCATTGGCCCTGATCCTGAGCTACGGCCGCCGTCGCTAGTACGGCGGCCGTAGCGCTAATGCGCATGCGCCGGCTTAGGACCTTCAGAGACCACATAGTTTGTGCGCTATCACCTTCTCTACCCCGAAAACCTAAAACTTTTATTCTGAAGTAAACTGGGATACTTCAGCAGAAGGCAGCAGCCGAACATTTCGCTACATACCCAAACAGAGACTTGGAGCGCTATTCCACATTGTATCTACTTTGTTATCACTCTGTATATACACTGTATCTGCTCATCGGGCCTGATCCAGAACAACGATGTAGCGCTGAGCGTCCTAACGCTCAGCGTTACATCGCTGAATCCCCCCTGGCACTCCCCCTGTGCGGGCGTATGGCCCCTTCCTTACGCCGGGCGAAGCTAGGGTAGCCTTCACCCGGCGTAAGGAAGGGGCCATACGCCCGCACAGGGGGAGTGCCAGGGGGGATTCAGCGATGTAACGCTGAGCGTTAGGACGCTCAGCGCTACATCGTTGTTCTGGATCAGGCCCATTGTTCTTAACCTGTTCATACACTAGAGCAGTTGTTTTGATCACTCAATGACCGGTTGCTAATTTTATCTTATGGCATATCCAGCAGCTTGTTGGACCCAAGCTGCCAATTTCCTTCCACCTTTTTGGTGTTGGTAACTTTGTCTGACTACCTTATTAGCAAGTACAGCCTTAGTAAATGAATGAAAGCTCTGCGAGAGAAGCTTTACTTACATGCTAGGAGCTGTTTTTTATTTATTTTTTCCTTGTAAATAAGCTAGCCCCTTAGGTCTCTTACATAGACTGACAGGAGGCCAGTGAGTCAACTGCAAGGGTCTCCTTTCAATCTCCCTCTTCTGCCATGATTGTGTGTCAGGTGAGTGGCACCAATATTGGAATCTTTTGCTAGTGGGACTCTGTCCTCTATATTGAACCACCTCCTGCTGGCCTTATAGTTTGACCAGTGTATGGCCAGCTTTAGTGATAACAAATGTTGCAGTAGTTCACATATGTAGGATCTGAAACCAAAATAAACATTTTAATTACTATATCAACAAATTGAAGTGGCTTGAACAAAATGGATACATTCAAACATTGAATCTTACATCTAATATATCTCTTACCATATGGTTTTACATTTTTATTTATTTTTGTTTAGTCTCTTGCTACCTTAACAACTATTATTGTATCATTCTTGTCTTTTTATTCTTTGTCACAGCCATTGACCTTGTCTTGCTGCAGGGGTTGAGGTTGATCATTGAATCATTTAAAGGGGTAATAGGTCATTGTCTGATTCTAAAGATGTAGAAGTCTGCTGCAATTAACTAAAATCAAGAAATCACAACTCTTGCCCCAGCTCTTATGCTTTGTCATTGGTTGTATGTGATGAAGATGGAAACCATCTGGTATTCAGCAAAATATACTCTTGTTTTCCTGTTTGTGTGCTGTTCTTTTTCTGAATAAGAAAGCTATTCATGAGGTAGGCTTTATTGTAATTGCCTAAAATACCACTATAATATGTCTCCATTTCTGTTGTTTACAGATATATCATTAAACATGAACATGTTAACAAGTAATACAAAGGCCTTTATTCCACAGTAATACAAATCAGAATTGTTAAAATGCATAAAACAAAGTCTTTCCATAAACTTTTTGTGCTTTCTGCACAAGCCTCTTAACAAAAATAAATTACACTGTAAGTCAGTGGTCGGGGGAACCGGGGTAAATTACCCGAAAATGAAATTCCTGGTGGTAATGGACGGTCGCGATGCTGACACTGCCGGGCATGCATGTGAATCTATATGCATGCACGGCTGTGTCTTGGCAGCGCGACCGTCCATTACCTCCAGGAATTTTATTTCATTGCATATTGCAGGTGTGCTGCGGGGATTTAGATCTAAAATAAACCCCAAAACTCGCCTTCCGGCGGTGGGACCCGGCTTCCTCTTCTCCCTTGCGGTGTGTGGCATTTAGAAAGGAGTGCGCAGAGGATTGAAGAAGAAAGAAGGGCATATAAAAGAAGTAAAGTAGCAGAGGGGCAGCAGATGAAGGGGCACAGCATGTGATGAAGGGGCACAGTATTTGAAGAAAGGGGTGGAGATGAAGAAGCACAGTATTTGAAGCAGGGGTTGTAGATGAAGGAGCACTGACCCCTACTGTAAGTAAAGAACATGGGTTTGACAGAGACTTTGGGTAGTGGGTAGAGAGGGACCTGCTTGTAAGGGAATAAACCCATAAAAAGCCACTCATCGAGTTTTAAAAATGTATTTGGTGTTACCAGCTGAAATGCACCTTAACAGAGCATATGAGTGACCTAGCTAACAATATTATTCCTAATATATACAATCCTATAAATCTTGCGAAAGTATCTGGCACAACTGTTGGACTGTGTGAACAAAATATATATATATAGTATCTTATATGTTGATTGTGCTGCACCTGTGTGTATATGTATGTGTGCATCTATCATCTATTTCTTTTCACTTTATATTTCTGCATTTTCTTCTTGCTTCCCTTTTTTTTTTTTTTTTAAGAAAAATTATTGTGTTTGGTGGTTTATCTTACGATTAAATGCTGTGTGTAGGGGGCTTAAGGAATATGGCTTTTACCATTTCTTTTACTTGTCTGCTACCAATGTGCTTTCCATCTGCTTTGGCTTGTTTAAAGTGGAACCGTGTGATGAATTTTGATTATTGCCCAGTAATTTGTAAAGCTGGGTTTACAACTATCCAATATTTGGGCTGATCATGTGATTTACAACCATTTGTTCTGATATTGGAAAATTGTGTGTGCTTATGATTTGTTGCGTTAACAAACTTTCTAAAATATCACAAACTATGGCACAGATTCTGGCGAGTGTGTGTCTGTATGTTTGATGGGTCTGTCCAACTTTTCTGGTATCCTTCCTGTGCAGCATAAACAGATATCTGTACTGAAAATTTTCAGTAATTGTTAGACCAGATGATTATCTCGGATCTGCTGGTGTCCTAAAATATGGGTAAATTTGCATGCTCATTGGGACTGCTTGTTTAGACTAGTGTAGGTCCCTGTTGCGAATAAGGCCGTTCGCTCCAGCCAAACTGGCTGGGATATCGATTTGCTTATGAGGCATAGCAATCGATCGCCAGAAAAGAAAGTGAGTATTCTATCCCCATCCCCCTTCCCTGCAGCCTAATCATAAATCGTCCTCTCCCTTCCCCCTGCAGCCTACCCCTAATTCCCTGGAGAGGGTTACTCACCTGTCCGGTGGCGGCACTTCCGAATATGAAAATTGAATTCAAATCATTAGTAAAAAAATAAATTCTAAAATGGCTTTCATTCGAAATACAACCGAATGCCACTTTGTAATGACAGCCATCGGTGCTGTGACTTGCAATGGTTTAGACAGCCGTTGGTGAGAATTATAATAGAAATTGCATCTTAGAAGGAAACTATGCACAGGTAGATGAGGTAGCCCTAGGGCACTCGTAAGTGCCATAAGGTACCGTATTTCCCCATGTATAAGACACACCTTAGACAAATTCGGGGGCCAAAACCTTGCGTCGCACTCTGCAAATGACGCTAGCGTGACCTAAGGTCACATCAGAGTCATTCTGCAGAGCGCGCCACGGGAGAGAGTCGGAGGGAGAGCTAAGTGTGCTGCGATGTGGTTGGGATGGATGGATGTGAAGGCTGGACAAGGAGGGGGAACAAAGGCTGGGTGGATACACATAAAGAGGGGCAGTAAGACTGGCTGGACACAAATAGAGGGAGCAATAAGATTGGCTGGACACAAATAGAGGGAGCAATAAGATTGGCTGGACACTAAAAGAGGGGGCAATAAGACTGGCTGGACACTAAAAGAGGGGGCAATAAGACTGGCTGGACACTAAAAGAAGGATCAATAAGACTGGCTGGACACAAATAGGGAGGGCAATAAGACTGGCTGGACACAAAGAGGGGGCAATAAGGCTAAATGATGATTACAACTTGAGTTCAATAATTTTATGTAATACATTTGTTTTCAAATTTGGGGCCCCAAAATGAAGGTGTCTTATACTTGGGGAAATACGGTAACTAAAAACGGGGGAGGGTGAGGGCAACGGAGAACAGGTGCGGAGCACAATGATTACCCAAGTCTTGTTCCTGTCGAATGGAACAATTTTTGCCACTCTGGAAAGCTTTTTTTTCTAGGGAACTTGGGGTTAAAAGGACGTTTCAGGAAATAAAGGAATATGAAGAACACTGTTTTATTTGTATTTATGCTCTTTGCTTTATGGCATTTAGTAAAGCCACAATGTGGGAGTTATCACTGAGTTCTCCTTTGCTACTTTTAGCTTCTGTCCCACTGTACCCATTGTTCCCCTTTCTTCTGTACCATGACAGCAGATATGAGGTTCGATGAGTAGAGAATAGCTTAGCTTGTGTTAAGAAGGCATGTCTCTAAGGAATCCCATAAGGGCTCTTTCTAGTTATTCTTGATAATCTGTGATTAATGGTGAAGAAATTTTCAGATGTTGCTGGGTATAGTGTGACAGGTAAAAACTTGATTTGTAACTCTACATATGACAGGAGCTGGCGTGTTATTTGGCCTCAAAAGTATAAGATAATGGGCTGGATCTAGACTTAAGAAGAAGCTTGAAATTAAGGACCTGATTCACACTTAAGAATCTTAAAATAAGAACTTAGGCCCTGATTCAGAGATTGAAAATAAGAACTTTGTTACACCTGGGCTAAACCATGTTGATTTCAGGGGAGTCAAATTTCATTTGTTGTAACAGTATTATAGTTAAAAGTTGATGTTTCCCAGCTCAAGTCTAATTAGCAGTTTAAAAGTGAAGCTGATCAGGTGTCTGTGTGCAATAAGTAAAAGCAAAGCATTCTCCCTGCATGCATAGAATAAAATTAACTTGACTCCCCCTGAAATCAACATGGTTTAGCCCAGGTGTAACTTT
>WWET01001107.1:230280-241613 GCA_011038615.1 Limnodynastes dumerilii | reverse complement strand
GTATTCTGTGCAAGCAGGAATACAACTTTGAATTGCTTACTGAAAACAGATACTGACCAGCTTTACTATTACACAGTTATTTTGGGCTGGGAAATATCACCTCTCAATACTAGTACTGTTTGCAACAGATGAAATATGACTCCCCTGCAATCAACATGGTTTAGCCCAGGAGTGACTAAGTTCTTATTTTAAGAAGATTCTTAAGTTTGAATCAGGTCTTAAGAGAGGAAAACTATGATGATTTCAGGTGGAGTCAAGTTAATTGTATTCTTTTCATGCAGGGATACTTTGAATTGCTTACTGCAGACAGATACTGACCAGCCTTACTATTACACTGTTATTTAAACTTGGAATAGGAAACAATCTCTCAACTCTAATACTGTCTGCAACAGATGAAATATGTTTCCCCTGAAATCAACATGGTTTAGCCCAGGAGTAACTTTCCTCTCTTAATTTCAAGCTCCTCCATAAATCTGGATCCTGCCCAATGTGTCTGTCTAGGGTTTTAACATGCATTTGTATGTAGTGATTTGCATTAAAAGCTTTTTTTGTACTATTTGAAAGAAAAATGTTAATCTTGTATTGTGAAAATAATGCGTAAAGTTTTTACATTTTTGGTTGCATATCATAGGTTAAACATAAGCTGCTGGCATTTGTGGTAGGTGACCTGTTAAATATTTGGGATATTGCAGTGTAGAAAAACTAAGTTATAACAGAGGAATTTATATGACACTGTGGTTAAAGGTGCTGACTGCATAATGTCTCCATAAGGTAGGTCTATGTCTGAAAATAAACCCTGCCATCGTGTCACAATGCTTTATGGACTAATGTATGCCTGATATGGTACTACAGAGATCCTTATTATATCAAAGTATGGATAAATGCATGTGAATGATGCTTGGCACTGGCATTCCCTGGTTACCAGTGCCTTCTGCATTGTGACACAATGGACCTGAACTTAGGCTGGATGTTTTTCTGGTTATTGTGGAAAAGTACATGATAAAAGACAGTTTCAAGCAACATCTTACTGGTGTGTGCTGTGTAGAGATGCTATAAAATCGTTAGAGATCACTTAGAAAAGGCTAATTTTTACAATCAACAATGGCTTATTAAATGTGTGTATGCTTTTCTGACCTTGGCAACAATTCTCTTTCCTCTTTCTGTGCTAGTGGCTATCATTGTTGGTGTGTATGTAAATTTCCATTTGAGAAAAGGATTATGGGAAAGCTTTTGCTCAGATCTATTGTTAAATCCTTTCACTCTGTACATTTGATTTGTTACACTAATCAGTATTTTAAGTTGAGTAATATGACACTGTTCTATAGCATCATTGAACCCTATATGTAAGATGTCACTGTCGTTTGTTGTGTGATCTGTAAGTTAGTCGCCCACAAAATATTTCACCATTAAAAACAAAAACTCCTTGAGTATCCAGCATAAATCTGTCCATTTGAAAGCTGAACTGACCGTTCTGCATGATTGTCTGTCAGGGCATGTGCTATACGTTGCATAATTAATTTGTATAATATACAATGCTATAAAGTAGATTCTTGTTCTCTTAACACCAAAATGCACCTAATACCCCTTTCAGATCGCAGCTCCGGCAATATCCCGGGTTCACAGACCCCAGAGGATCCCAGGGTCACAGACTCCGTTTCACACTGCAGGACAGACCCGGGAAATTCAGAGATCCGGGTCTGCCCTGTCGTCAAAGTGATGCGTATTTTGTTTACCGTTGCTCTGGCAACACTTGTTGCCAGAGCAATAGTAAAAAAATTACACCAATAAAGTGTGTTAGGCGCTACCCGGGTAGCACCTTTCACGCTGTACACCTACCCGTGTCGGACATGGGAATAACCCTTCTTTTTACTCGGGTTGAATACCCGGGTCTTTTGACACGGGTCCACCAAAAGTGCACCTTTCACATCGCAACCAAATACCCGGGATTTTGCCGAGAACCGGGTTTTTGCCGAAAATCCCGGGTATATGGTTGTGATGTGAAAGGGGTATAATAATAATCGAAACAAATCTCATCCCAAACCTAAATCTAAAAGGTGCCTTTTACCGCAACTTTAAGCTGCAAATGCTGGAAAATGGCAGTGATTTTAAGATTGTGTAGTTTGGTTTTCCAACCTGTTTTATATGGTAAATCTAATAACGTTTAAATTGGGAAGTGATTATCTGACTATTTGACAGATCAGAACTCCTTGGTGAATGAGTGCAGGAGACATGAATGACAACAGCCTAGACTGCTGTTATTCTCTTGTTGTGAAAAAAGTAAGAGGGAACCATGTACCCCTGTGATGTACTTAATAATATAACATTCATACACTGTCATGTTGGCTATAATGCGTGTTACACCAAAATTTGAAGCAGTTCTTCCTTAAGTTTTTTTTTTTTTCATGCATTTTGTTGCATATTGTAATTTGTAGGTGTTCTGCCATGATCAGACATCAAATGTTAACAGTTAACTGTAGTTTTGCTAGGCCGTACCAGAACTACTTTAGCTTTTTTTTATTTATTATTTTACATTATAATGCGGTATCCAGTGCAATAGGGTTATCCAGTAAAGTTGCATAATGCATTTGCAAAAAAACAGTAGTTTGCAAACCATTTACTTCAAGCATCAGTAGACCTTCAAACTATGACTCTTGGTACAAATTATATTGGAATTATATAAGCCTTTTCACACAATGGTAGATTGAATACATTTATGGTTATTGGTATTGACACATCTGACTAGCATGGGACTTCATTTAAGTGCTTTTTTTATTTAAAAAATGACATTTTATAAACAGGTGTTATGAGAACACTGCATAATTCTTTTTTCTACATTTTTGTCCTTTTATGTATATTAGGGTAAAGGCTATGTAGTTATAGAAGCGTGTCAGGTTGTACCAAAGCGAATAGTGTCCTGTGGTGGGGACACTTAGAATTGTTTCATGAAAAGCATTATTCATGTCTCAATACTTCTAGCAAATTGCTTGGCAAAGAACCATGGTGGAAAGAATTGCAGAGTATTCTAATATTTCAGGTAACCTTATTAGTTTAGTCATGGTCTGCTGAATGGCAGCATAAGGTTATCTGCTTACATTCCTGAAAATTCTAATGCATCCTGACCCTGTTTCCTTGCTATATAATATATTTGAAAGTTAACTTAAAAAGGAAAGATAAGACATTTAAGAGTATTGTGAAGAGAGTAAGAAGAGTCACGAATCAAGGTCTGACCAGACTAATAATTAAAAAAATATTGTATCCGAACTTCCAAGCAGTGGCTTTTTAGGTGCGTAAGTGGCCGATTTTAGCCACCGGGCATGCATACTCATTGTGACTACGCAATCTACGTAGCCCTTTGGCACGTAGATGAACTACATGTGGTCTTTAAAGACTGCACTTAGTTTTTTAAGTGAAAGAAGGTGTGCCACGGCAGCCTCTAGGGATAATTAGGTAAAGTGGGTGGGGGGATGGATGTAAATTGGGCTGGGTATTGTCCGTATATATTTTCCCTCCTTAAGAGGGAAAATACGTATGGTGGCTTAAGGTTGTCTATGGCACTCGTAAGTGCCATTAGGCACCTAAAAACGTGGAAGGGGTGGGGGAGGGGACTGGAGAAGTAGGTGCTGATACATGTGTATCCACACCTACAAATCTCACACGCAAGTGTGAATCCGGTCCTTGAAGTCTGTCTCCCACTATGTGATAATAGATTTAGGGGTTGGGGGATATTTTGTGGATTATTACATTTTGACAGTATATGATGTATCATTGTTTAAAGTAATGTGGTTTTTCTTTTAGGGGTTGGGCTAGTTTTTTATTTATTTTTTCTTGCTGGATACTTCTGTTATGCATGTCCATATGAACAAGTATCAGAACAATAGTGTGGTCTAGACGTGCTGAGCTGATTCACAAATAACAGTAACTGTTCTAAATGGTACAAACTTGCACCTAGGCAAATCATGCTGTGATGTGAGGGGTTTGTGTTTGGGGACGGGTCATTTTGCACATCTACTCTTTCTGTACATTGTGTAAGGCTGCTTACAATGTGGATGGACTCCTGGTGACTGGCTTGCTGCTATATTAAAACTTAACATGTTTTTTTTTTTTTTCTAGTCTGCAGTATTTAAAATTTGTGTTTAAATCCAATGGTGCAGAGGTCATGAATGTGATGGATAACATAATATTTGACTTATTTCCATTAAACTATTGTGCTGATTTATTATTACTACTGTCGCTCTCCATGGTATACAGTTGTAACAATCAGAACCCCAAATCTGACCGGTAACTTGGTAAATTGGCTTGTAAACCTAGTTGTTAAATTAAGCTAAACAGCGTGATTTAATTTTCATAAGCCTTATTTTTTATTACAGGAAGGGTGACTTCTTGCTTAGACTGATCATTCTGTTGTGCCATTCTTTTAAGGAGCTCAAATTACTTTCTAAATGTGGCTAAGGGAAAAGGAGGGGGAAAGAGATCAGGTTACACATTCTACGTTCCATAGCTTGCATCTACACTTGAAGGCTGGAGCCTTGCTGACTAGGAGAGAATATGCAATCCCTGCATTTGTTAAAGCCCTGCCCCCACCTTGGAAGAGAAATGAAGAAACAGGGAGCTAAGAATTTTCCTTTTGCCTTGACAAAAATAACATTTAACTACTCTCTATCCTTGCTTAAGAAGCATTTTATTCTCCACATATTTTGTTTGCCTTTTAGCTTTCACTCGCATAAATGCTGCTATAAACATAGGTTTACATTTTGTAAGCATATTTTATATTGTAAAGTTGACTGCTCAGCAACCAGGGGTGTTTACTGTGGCTTATTGCTGTTTTACTTGGCTTCTGTGTTCACTTGCAATGAGTAGTGTAAAAGCTGTTCTAGTGCTGGATTTCAAATCCCCAAAAGAAAGCTTTTTCTTAAAACAAGTTTTAGTGCTCAGAATTATTGTTAAATTGATAAATATATATACAAATACAGAATACTTAAATACATTGGTAAGTACAGCCATAGTAAACTCTGCATTCTGCAAAGAATCGTTTCAGTAGGTGCAGGTCAGAGGTCTGTAAAACCTACATATCAGTCTGGTCTAAAGCCAGGTCTGAAAACAAGTGGAAAATTGTGTACACGGCTGTAGTTGCACCTTCCTGATTTTCATTAATTATACAACCAACCTAACAATATTTTCTGAAACATATTTGTCAATAGAATGTTCATAATATAGACAATACAATTCTTGCATTGCAATAATTGTAAGAAAGTTTTGTCCCCATGCTGCGAAAGAGTAAATCTGGATACTCACTTTTCCAAACCTCTTCAGACCCAACACCAAGCAGACTACATCAGATCACATTCCCAGATACAACAACAAATTAATAATACACACTTGTCCCGTTTTACAGCAGACCTCTGACCTGCATCTGCTGAAAGGATCCTATCGCGCTCACACTATTCCAATCTTTGTCATTCACACACAAAGATGGTGCTGCATTGCGTCGGAATCATGAAAAGAATTGGGTAAAGTGGTAGCGGAAATGTACACACTTAGTGTTGTGCCCACATGACAGATCGGGTAAATGCGTACTCTGCTTAAGCTAAGGGTTCCACAGATTTGTCAAGTTATCTGCATTAGGCTCTACCAACTTTGGTTGGTGGACCCATAGATAT
This sequence comes from Limnodynastes dumerilii, assembly GCA_011038615.1. Taxonomy (NCBI): domain Eukaryota; kingdom Metazoa; phylum Chordata; class Amphibia; order Anura; family Limnodynastidae; genus Limnodynastes; species Limnodynastes dumerilii. The sequence continues at coordinate 235,956 of WWET01001107.1, read as the reverse complement.
GGGCCCACGCCATAGTGTACAGCCACCCAATTTCCCATGAATTCAGGCCTGCAAAAAAACCCAAAATCTGTGCAGGCCTCCCTCCTAAGCACAACCAGTATAGATTCTGAGTTGCTGAGTAATATGTGTAAATATAGATTTAACAACCATTTTTTTTTTTATTTTTTTTTTTTTTTTAACTTCATACATGGCCTGGTCCCCAATTGGACAGCCAGTGCATGATTGCACTTGTAGTTCCACAAGTAATGAAAATGAACTCCCCCCACCTCAAAAGGGATCTCGTGAGAGGTGTTTCACACAGTCACAGGAAGCTGAGAGGGACCTGTATAACTGAGAGCTGGCATTTCAGACATGCAGCTACATTAGTATTGGCAATACCAATTAGCCTGCATGTCTGACATGATGGCATTTAATCATGCAGGGACATCAATATTGTTGGCTTTTTTTCTACTCTCGCTGACAGCTGAAGTTCTTAATGAGCAATGTGGCCGATGATATTAATGGCTCTGTGTGTGAGCAACCTTTTTAATGGCACTATCTGGCAAAATGTTCTGAGGAGAATTTTTACGTATCTTCTAGCTTTTTAATCCACAAGCAAAATATGAATACGCAACGTGCAGAACTGCACAACAGACATCCCTCTTGCTAAATGCTATTCAGCGCTATTATTGCCTTATATGAACTAATGTTTGCAAACCTAAAACCATAGTTTACAAACAGTGCCTTCTGGGAGCCTTGTTACTTTGTTTTATTTTATAAAAAATTGTGGCACAGCTCAGTTTAATTTTTCTGGTGAGCGAGCAGTTTTTTGGGCTTATTTTGCAAGCTGCTTTAGCTGAATACTGCAATCAGTCTGAAGTAAAGGGCGAGGTGTGTGTTTGTCATCACTTATAGCTTGGGATCCTGGAAGCTTTGGCAGTGTTAGTAGACACACCTTCCCAGCTACCATTTGTATATCATTTTCCTAAGATACAGTTGTGACTGCAAATCTTTGCAAGCGCTAAAACGGAAATTAAGGTGTAGGATGACTGTAGCCTATTGTAAATCTACTATTGTAAATCATTAAGGTTACAATAATAAAGAATTTCAACACTTTAAGACTATAACCACACTGAAACTCCCCTTTGGCAAGTCATTTTTGGTCTGGTTAAATTGTAATTAATTTTCCTTCTACTCTGCTATAGGCTCAACCCTGTCTGTAAGCTGTATGTGTTGTCCAGCAAGATAGTGTGTGGGTGGTGGCGGTGTCTAGTTTTAAGACCACATACTTTTACATTGCATATTTAGCTGAAAACTGTATTTTGCATAACATTTCACACATCTGTCTGCATAAAAGGATTCCTCTGTAAGAATATGCAACAAAGTTAAATAAATAAAACATTTCATAATTTTTTTTTATTTTAAAAGTGCTTTACCCACCTATAAAAAAAGAAGTCTATCCTTAGGAAAATGTCACCATGATCAGGGGCATCTGCTATTTGTAAATATTTGTACACATGTTTGAACTTATGGTTTTTGACTTTGTTCTTTAAGGTTCATGGATGTGGGCAATACCTCAAAAATAGAGAAGACTGCATTCTAAAACATCACAATTCAGTGCTATAAAAGATATTCTAATATGATAAGGATATCCTACATGAAAAATTCTTAGCACATGCCATATTGCCAATTACAACTTGGTTTGGTTGTTATAAAATATTGTTAATCTTGCTCAGCCTTTCTTACTACCCAGCTTAGTTTTTTAATGATTGTTTAAAATGGTAAAGTGCTATGTAATATGATGGCGCTGTATAGAAACATTGTCAGCAATGAATAATAGCATGTGAGACACAATCAAATGTTTTTGAGGAAATTGCTGAAATCCATACGTCAGCGCTTGGTAATTTTTTTTTTTAATATGATTTAGAAGACATGTTTAAATTAATGTGTGTGATAGATTTAATTGCGCAATAATGTTCATATAAAATTGGGTGTATATGCTTTTTAAATTTTTTTTTTTTTTTTTAACAAATCTTGTGTGCTGCCATTGCTCTGCTAGTAGTAGTTTTCTTCCCTGCGGTTTCAGCAGCTAGGAAGAGGGAAAAGCTGCATCCCACTGAAACAGGTTTCACGGTCAAATGGCACGTCAAATGTCACTCCAAACACCAGGTCCAAATTTATAGTCTCAAGAAAACCTGCCATTGTCCTTTTCAATCTAGAACACTCTGCAAGGGCCAGATTTACTAAGCTGCACATTTGGAAAAGTGGAGATGTAACACATAGCAACCAAACAGATTTTAATTGACATTCTCTAGCATGTAAAAAAAGTGAGAGCTAGAATCTGATTGGTTGCTATAGGCAACATCTCCACTTTTCCAAACCTGCAGCTTAGTAAATCTGGCCCCAGATGCTGACTGTGTGTAACATTGCAAAGGATTTTTGATGTAATGGCAGCAAAATGTGTGTTGTATTTTTCATACCTGTATTGCAATAGGTATGTAGTCCAAAAGCTATTTTCTTGTACTCTGCTAATTTGAATTCCTACTTTCTAAAAAGCCTAGAAGCTTCCAGTATGATATGCAAAAGTTATATGTTGGTTAATTTTTTTGTTACAGTGCACATTTTTTTTAATTTCTTCAAAATGATGCCACTTCCCATGACTGTCACAAAACAAGAGCTCTAAAAACTGAAATTTTATATTGCAAATATTTGTATTTTGTAATTGTTAGTTGGGCTGTGTGTATTTTAACATGGCCTACATTTGTATTCTCTAACTGTATCTGTAAATATGTCAAGTCAAAAAGGTTTTTAGCTGTATTACTAAAGCACATAGCTATATTTGTCACTTTTCAACTAAACCAATAAGCTCTTAATTACATGAACATAAAGTGGTGAATAAATGAAAACCAATAAATTATATCATTTGCCCTTTTTAATTCAAATAAAGCAATTGACATACTATGCAAAGTTGGCTTGCTTAACAAACTATATTCTATAAGAATGCCGTTTGATATACTCTACACTGTAAGGTTCCCTGGTGTCTACTGAATAGTAAACAATGGCAAATTACAAATGACTTATTCTAATGTATTGGAAGAAAGGAGATTGGTAACCTTGGGAGGAGGTCACGCGGATCCTGGAATGCTTCTTTAGTGCTGCCATGAGTAGATAAGATTACTCACTGGGTGGTGAAGTCAGGATTATTGCCTTCAATTTTTTTTTTCTTGGTGGGATGTTGTCCCCATCCCCCACCTCCCAATACATCATCCCTCCCCTATTCCACTTTAGTGTGTCTGTAAATGTTAGGTTGAATGCTTAAACAATAACACCGTAATTATATCCTCACAGCTAACTGCTACCAATATTGTCTAAATCCTGATGTGTGCAGTGTGGTAAATGTTTGCTATACTTGCCTTTGTAGACAAGATTCAACAGGTAAAGGCATTAACACTTTAATGAAAGGTCTGTGTTTATATTTTGAAACAATTCCATTCTTTCTTGCCTGTTTTAGGTCTATGAAAATATGCATCCATTGTACACTGCTTTGGAGTTAATGAACTGGAAATACGGGTAAAGTCACTAAATATTTTAAGGCTGGCACAAATAAATTAACAAGGTAAAGTATGTTAATTTTTTTTCTCCCTCCCTGTGTACTAATGGCTTTTGTAGTTTTATTCACATTAATATTTATTCAAACAAACTAACTGGTGCAAAATATGCCTACCGATTTAGCTGTTTCTATTAGGATCAGTGTAGTTGGGTGGTGAGTGGGCCTCTGTGAGGGCAGCATAAAATGTTCCTGTAATACAGTTTTAATAAATAAGGTAGTAAAGCCTTCGTGTTGAAATGCATTTTAATTACACATAATTCACCTTATTCATACCTAAAATTAAATTCAGAAATAATTTAGTTGCTCCTGGCTTCCAAAGAATATATTCTCTACACTGTCTAGTGACTCTGGTTGCTGTGGTAATTGTAAGTTATTATTTGTAGTGTAAATCAAAACTGTGGACCGGTTCCATATTTAATAACATTAGCCTATTTACGTAAGCTGTGTTTGTAAGTTGGGCTTTGCAAGCGCACTGCACATGCGAATGCAAGATTTATCCATCTGAACTCTGAGCGTACAGAACTGGTTTCATTATGTTTAGGACATGGTCGCCCTCTGTAAGTTTATAGTATGTGCAGTGTGGGGGGCGCTTTGTACGTCTGAGCATTCTGCATGCAAAGCGATGCAAAAAGTTAAGGTAGGTTTATGAACACCGAAGTCTGCTAAATGCAGCACGTGAGATGGGAAGTGTTATGGCAATGCACTAACCTTTACGTGCAGACTTCAGAAACCCTGCATGCAGAAAGTGCATACCAGTCAGGCTCGGGTCCTGTATCATGAAAAATGAACTGTGAGGAGCAATGCTCTTTAATATAAGGCAGTTTAATACAAACAGTGGTGGTCCACATTTCTTGCAATATAGTGACCCCATCCTTCTGGAGATCCCCAGAGATTGCATTCAGATGACAAAAAAGTAGACTGAGAGACAGCCATAATGTTATAGAAAAGGGGCTGGATCCAGACCTTGTTAAGTGCATGAACTTAGTTACTCCTGGGCTAAACCATCTTGATTGCAGGTGGAGCCAAGTTAATTGTATTCTTTGCATGCAGGGATATATCTATGAATTGCTTACTGCACACAGATACTGACCAGCTTTTCTATCACACTGTTATTTAGACTTGGGATAGTAAACATCACCTCTCAACTCTAATACTGTTTGCAACAGATGAAATATGACACCCCTGCAATCAACATGGTTTAGCCCAGGAGTAACTAAGTGCAAGCACTTACTTAAGTCTGGATCCAGGCTTTTATCTCCTAAACCCCAGGCATTAGCATGAAGGTAAACAATTCCTATGATTAATCAATTAAACATGTCAAATTAGTGATGCAAAATAATTCATCCCAGAAAGATGATATGCCTGTCACCATCATTCCACCAAGATCAATTGTACATTTGTGAGGATTTAGATAAATAAAACACATTGATCCTTAAGTCAGTCTCTTGTACTATTGAGCCCTGTCTGTCAATCAGACCTATCTGACATTTGCTTGTCTATATCGAGATGATGTTTGTTCCAGAGTGACTTATTACACAAGGTTGAGAATGGGAAATGAGCTTCTGCTGCTGCTACAACAAACAAACAAAATTCTCCACTTATGATCCGCATAGCGTGCTGCTGCTTGGTATTTTATTATCACAGACTGCCTTTATTTTCATTTTTACACAGCTACACAATAAGGTCAAAGAGCCTGACACTGAGAAACAGAGATTTATTGATTGTTACATTTAAGGAGAAATGTCAGATCTTCGTAACGCAGCTTCCTGAGAGAATCCGCCGTAAAAGTTAAAGGAGAGAAATTCTTCAGGCGAAATATTATGGCTCTTTTATATCTCTCCCATCAGGCTGATAAGACGGATCTGTTGCTTTTCATCTTTTCATTTGTAAATATTGTATTTGTCCCATTCTGCATCTGTCAGTTCTTGAGGTATTATCTGTCTGAGACACGTTGAGATGGTTCGGTCACTAGAGCAATTCGGTCTGGGAGCGATGGAACTTAGAATGGAGACAAAAACATTTTGTTGCTTTTGTCAGATGGAATTTAGCGGATAAAGGACCACGGGGGGGGGGGGGGGGGCGCTGGG
>WWET01001107.1:216577-226798 GCA_011038615.1 Limnodynastes dumerilii | reverse complement strand
ATCTCTCTTTCTTTCTCTCTTTATCTCCCCCTCTACCCCCTCATAATCTCTCTCTCTCTCTCTCTCTCTCTCTCTTTCTCTCTGTCTCTCTCTCTCTCTCTGTATCTCTCTCTCTCTCTCTCTTTCTTTCTCTCTCTGTCTCTCTCTCTCTTTCTCTCTCTTTCTCGCGTGCTCTCTCTCTCTCTCGCGCGTTCTCTCTCTCTCTCTCGCGCGTTCTCTCTCTCTCTCTCTCGCGTTCTCTCTCTCTCGTTCGTTCTCTCACCCCCCCTCTCGCTTCCCCTCTTATCATGTTACAATAAAACTTTTAAAAACCTTTATGGTATATCCAGCTTTACATACTCTTTGAATTGTGTGAGAAAATGGAAACATCTGGCAGACCTGGAGAGAGCATACGGTCTATACACAGCTAAGGCCTTGTTTGGGAACTCGTGTACTCGTGTGCTGTTAAGCAGAGGTGCTAATCGCTTGGGCCACAGTGTTGCCAATTGTTAACGATAATCTGCCGTTTTATAATGCAGATCTACATGTTTTATGTATAAAATAGCCGTCAACATGAGCTTTTTATGCGTTTATATTTCATATAGTGAATTACAGCATATGTGCTTCCATCAATGATATACACATGTTTTGCAGTAAAATTTAGCATGTCTTTTATTTTAACAATCACTTTGCTGTTATTTCTTCCATTGTTGTTACCACAGTCGAATGTAACTATCCCCGTTTGTGATCACGCATTTAACCAGTCACTGCTTCCAACAAAATTTGCGCACTTCTCTTCTACTGCTGACATTCCTATTGTCTCTGACAATCTTTCCCTGTCCAGAAAACAAAATATTGCATACAATAAGGTGTTCATACCCTCAGAGGTTATCACTTGGAAAGTTGACTGTTAGTTCAGGTATCCACTATACAATTATTGGACTTGCTGATAGGCTTTAAAATTGTATAATGTGGACGCTGAACCAAATGTTTGGAAGGCTGGCGAAAGCTACAGTAACCCTTTGCACAGTGCGATCAAACCTGTCTGACATGGTGCACATGCTGTTTTTTTTTGTTTTTATACTAGCTAGCCAATAATCATTTCTGCAGTGAGGGTTTTCACTCCTAGGGAGACTAGAATGTAGGAATATGAACATGATATTGAGCCCTGTTTTTGTCTTGGTGGTATGCAAGAATAGGAACTGGTTCTGTTATTGGCTGTGCATTCTAGAACACAATTCACATGATGTGGTTTTTAGACTAGTGCCGAAATAATAAATGAAAGCTATGGAAGAACAGTTCTAAGCTCATATGTTAACATTGTTTAAGCAAATCTATAGATGGATTTTATACTCTATAAAAGAAGTTCTTTATGTCTTAAAAGAAGATTTTACTTAACTACATTTAAATTTAAATAAAAATTAAATAAAATATGGAAGTTGGCACTGTGCTTTAATACAAGTCTTGTTAACATAACACCTTATATAGCCTGCTTTCTGTATACTATAAGATTCTTATGGTGAGAGCTCCATGTTTTGTTTTTTGCGACTTTATATTCATTTATTAGTTCAGTATCATTACGCTGTAGTTTTGACTGCTGCTTATGGTAATACGTAACCTTTAAGCATTTTGTTTCTGCTGCTTAGATATCTGTTTCTGAAGTACAATTTTCTTGCTATGACTTTTTTTTCACTTCACTTAAGTGAGGAACACATTGTGTAGGTATGTGTGCTATAAATATTGTCTGAATTTTTGTGTCTTTATGCCAGTTTGTCACATCTGCAGGAATAAGAACACTGGATAACCATTTTTTTTTATTTTTGTCACAAGAATGCAGTGCAATGCATAATGTTGCATGCGCTGAATACAAGCATATTAGAATTACATAGCACATAAGGATTTATGTGCAAAGTTCCAGTTTACATTACATGTATTAACACATAACAGAAAAATACTCAGGATGGAAGCGCTAGCGAAATCGGATAGGGTAATCCTTGGTGGACAATATACAAGTCCTTTTATATGGACCTGTCAAGTCTCTGTTCCTTATTACAGTTTCTTCGTGTTTAAATAGTCACTTACAGTTCGAAGCTCTTCAGTACATATGTATGGAAAAGGTGATACGTCCCACCGTGTCTCTTTAGAAAAATCTTTCTGGACTCCTACTGCACGTGCATCCAGTCTCTTCCCCTTCACGCGTGGTCCGGTGTGCTTGACCTCCGACCCCTCAGTGTTGCGGCAATTAGTGCAACTTGTGCAACCTCCGCCTAGTTGCACTAATTGCTTTTAGAGAGGACTGTCATAGCCCCCCATTGTGTCTGAGTATATCTCACTTTATTTTATTCTGGAATTCCTTTAATAAAAGTTATCAGCACCATAGCGGTCTTCTCTACTGTTTTGTTTCCCTTAACCAACCGCAACACTGAGGGGTCGGAGGTCAAGCACACCGGACCACGCGTGAAGGGGAAGAGACTGGATGCACGTGCAGTAGGAGTCCAGAAAGATTTTTCTAAAGAGACACGGTGGGACGTATCACCTTTTCCATACATATGTACTGAAGAGCTTCGAACTGTAAGTGACTATTTAAACACGAAGAAACTGTAATAAGGAACAGAGACTTGACAGGTCCATATAAAAGGACTTGTATATTGTCCACCAAGGATTACCCTATCCGATTTCGCTAGCGCTTCCATCCTGAGTATTTTTCTGTTGTGTCTGTTTGGTGTAGAGAAATACGATTCTCTGTATACTCACTGGGTCAGAAGCTGCAGCAAGGGATGTTTTAACAAGCGCTGGAAAACGTTACACTGTTGTTACATTATGTATTAACACCTGCATGGTACACAATTAGCACAGTTTATTGTTGATTTCCTACTGTGACTTATCTCAGGAACATCTCTCAAGTGTCCAACAATAGTCAGCCAGCATACTTGGACTCCACTTGCACTGATACTGCTTTTCCATAATGGAAATGTCCTGGTGGAACCGTTCATCATGGTCTTCACTGAAGTCAAGGTGCGAGTCCTAGAAGTGGATTTTTAGAGACCTGTTACACCACATGGTCTTGTAAGATGTTAAGTGATTTTTCACCAGCTCTATGTAGTTCTCTGCCTTATTGTTGCCTAAGAAGTTGTGGCAAATGTTCTTGAGAGCCTCCCATGCAGCTTTCTCATATATATTAAGCAGGCCATCAAAGCGCACATCAAGCATCCGTTCTCTGATTTGAGGACCAACAAAGATCCCCTTTTTAAGCTTTGCCTCACTGACCCTCGAATTTCAAAGGTCCACTCTTATCCAGTGCTTTGATAAAGTTCTTGGCCCAGCTTTATATGGAGATGAGGCATATAGACAGCCCCTGCTGGGACCGATAATAGTCCTAGTGTATGCCCAGCTTAAGAGTTCTGCATGTAGTTTAAATCTCTGACAAGGTCATTGAGGTCCCCTTGTGTAACAAGATGTGGTTTAGGATGGACCAGTGGAGTCAAATGTTGGGTCAGCACTTCCTTTTTCCTCAATATCCTCTGCAGGCTCCATTTCATGTTCCTCTCTTTGAAGTCTAAACTTTTCTGGAGACTTTGCACTGGCATGCCTACACTGTGAGGGACAGGTCTCATGGTGGACGGTAAATCTGGGTATGCAATGGCAAGCTTTGTCTTGGAGCTGAAGCCTGCAATGTTTGTCAGGCAAAAGTAGCAGTCTGTGCAGTGGTCTTTTGGTTCCCACCATATCATTGGAACAGGGAACTTCATGTGCCAAGCCCCATTTGACCAACCTCTGAGGAGTCTGAGGCACATGATGCTGCAAATGAGGAGCCCGGTCCTTGTCTTGGTCAGCAACGTTAAATCCAAAGTAGAGCTCATAGCACTGCTTCAGCAATGGAGTCAAACATCGTCTCTGACATTTAAATGTCACCTCACCATAGATGTAACAAATAGAATTTGGGAAGTTAACACTGCTTCTAGCCATGGCTCAGCCTCGCAGAAAAGTACAGTGCAGTGTCTGTTGGTACCTCATGTAGCAACAATGGCAGTTGGTGCGTCTGCTTTAAAGCTCAACCCTGATAGCCAACAGGTGTGGATCAATCAACACAGGGATTTAAAGATTAACCCTTGCACTGAAAGACTCACTTGACCCAGGCACCAGGCTAATAAAAGCCCCAATAAACCCTATATTAACAGGTAACAAAGCACTCTTGAAGTGGGCATGGCTTCAAAACTACAGGCGATGGGAAGAGTATGTGAAGTCAGCACAGGAAATGCACTGATAAAAACCAGCATTTAGTGGGGATAAGGATCCAGTCCACTATGCGTAATTAAGCATAGTGGACTGGATCCTTATCCCCACTAAATTCTGGTTTTCTGCTCACATGGGCTTCGAGTGCACTTGGTATTCTACAGCATTCCATTATGGGTCTGAAGTCTCCTGTAATGGATCGCTTCCCAACGGCATGGTGGTCAGGTACATGTGGTGGCAGGGGGAGGTAAGGTAAATGTACTTTTTGTGCTTTGTTATACCCTTGCGTTCAATCCAGGAGGGACTGTATGCTAATTTTAATGTAGAGTCTAAAGGTGACCATACACTAGGGCGATTATCGGTCCTAGTAGGGGCTGGCCCGATAAAAGGGATCAAATAATCGTTCCAGAGCGTTTCTTGTGCGTTTATTTGCCGTTTGAAAAATTGATCTTGGCCATGAACTACAGCGATTATTTGCCCGATCACCCGATAATTGGTGGTCGGGTCGACAATCCCTCTAGTGTATGGCCACCTTTAGTGTCAGAAGTTCTTTGCATGTGAGGTGAATGACCTCCCCTTGCATGCAGGTTTAATATGCTGTGGCAGTCCGGCATCAGAACTCCACTGACGTTTAAGCTCTGACCCCTGTGAAGCTGGAGTTCTGTATCCAGTCCAATGGCTTTATTTCAGAAAGATATGTTGGGTATTTTATAACAATAGTCTATACAATTAAGCTAAACAAATCAATACTGCAGAGACCGTCTTAATGAATTTGTTGCATATATTTGATTATTGTTCATGAAGTATTTGGTTAATATAATGACGGGCATGTAGCTCGGTTGAATCCACTGTGCTTCAGTTAGTCCTCAAAGTTAGTGATCTATTGAGCTTTATAAGACATGATATTTCTATATTAATTAGGTGGTTCTTAAAATAAAACACATTGAATCCTGCCCAGTAAATATGGATCAAGCATTTCTCATTATGATCAAGTTAAGTGTTTTCTTCTTTTATGTTTGTTTTTTTGTTTTGTTTCTTGGCAGTCGATGCATTTTGAATGTAAGTTAGTAGGCCTTTTTTGTCATAACTATTAGACAAGCTATTGCTATGTTAAGCCTGTGTTAATCTGAAGCTATGAACCCTTTGTGATCGGCGCGCACTGTAATTCCAATAAAAGGCACTCCGATATAATGTAGTTTACCTTGTAGTGTTGCAAGAAGTTGGATATAGACCAAATATAGCAGGCAGAGATGAACAGAACTCGCTATCTTAAAAATGAAGCAGATGCTGGACTTGGCAATTCCACCCGGAAGATGAATAAAAACTGAAACATTGGAATTGTTAAGTCCAGCTTCTGCTTCATTTTTTAAGACTGCGAGTACCGTTCACCTCTGATAGATATATATTATAAAAATGTAAAACTCCATCAGATTACATAGCACTTTACAATTTTAACAAATTATGAATGTTTGATATATTAGCAGAGGTGCCCAGTTTTACATTTTCAAGTTATTTATTCAATGAGTTGGATGAAACTGTCAACGTGTTAAAAATTTGCAGCGCTGGCATAATTTCTGGCCAAATTCCAAAAATCATAATTTTTTTCCTATAAGCTCAATCACTTTTGTGGTCCGCTAATTGGGGCAGTCCCTATCTAAATCAGGATGAGATGTAATCTAAACACATGGCTATGTGGCAATAACTGCACTTCAGGAGACTCTCTGCAAAAAGTTGTAGTTTTGCGCGCGCACACTTACTCATTCACACTCACTCACTCATTCACACTCACTCACTGTATCTTGCTCAACTTGTAATAGGGAATGATCAGGTGCTCTAATTATACAGTAATGTTCTCAGTAGCAAGTAGTATCTGAGACAATCTGTGTGGCAGATATTAATTCATATCTACATACTATTTCTCTCTAACTTAAGTGTAAAGGATTGAACTTTGATGGTTTTTATTTAATTGGGGACAATTATAATTGTATGTAAAGAAAATCTGGGAATGGGTTAATTCTTATTGCCTGTTTGTACGCTGTACAAATGTTTTTCTCCATGTCCTTTCTGGTGAGACATATTTTTAGAGATTTTTTAAAGAAAGTTTGGTTGTGACTTCCCATCTGACAAGGGTTTTCTCCCAATGCAGCTTTTCTAATCTGCAGTCTGCAGCTGTTTTACACTCTGTTCCATGGTGCTGTCTTAAAATAATAGGCTTGCGTTATATGATGGTCTGTCGTCGCCTGCTAAGTGTTATCATTTCTCAAAAGGCTCTGAACGGGTTGAAATGATTTGTGTGGAAATTATACCAAAGGGGAAAGAAAAGCAACTTGCCATTTATTAAGGTTGGTAGGAGGGAGGGGTGTGCTTTCGTTTGCCTGGTTTTAAGGGAGCATGGTATTCTTATGCTAATCCAGGCCTTGGATAAGGAGAAAAGTAGCCCCCTGTACACAATGGAAGTGGAGCCAGGATGTCTGGCCTGTAGTCGAGCGCGCCTTGAAAAGCATGTCAGACAGGGCGCCTGAGGCAGCCTTTAGGGGCAGGAGCTCAAGGAAGAGGAGGGTCGTTGCTTCTCTGCTTCTTTATTGTGCTGGCACAAGGCCAACAGAGAAGACTGCAGACATTACTTCAAGGAATACAGTACCATGGTGCACTCTTACTGTTCAGCTCTCTGTGTACGTTTAACCCTTTCTGTAATGGAAGTAGTCACATTCATGTTGGTGCAGCAAAAAGATTAAGATTGGTTCAGTCTAAGGAGTAGTGTAGTAATAAAGGCATTTATCATTCTACTTCCTCCACCTAAATTTCTACTCTCTTGCATATTTTTGTTTGGTTTTGTTTGCCAGGGAATTGTAAATGTTTTTGCTTTATCAGATCATTGGAGCAGATTCAGAAATTGAAAGTTAGAGAATCAGATGAAAAGTTACACCTAGGAAAAACTGTGTTGCATTTCAGGGGGGAGTGAAATAAATTTTATGCTTTGTGTATAGTAAGTATACTTTACTTTTGCTTATGTACACAGTTACTGACCAGCTTTGCTTAAACTGTTAGTTAGACTTGGGCAAAGAAATAGCTCTGGTTTTGCCCGGGTGCAACATTCCTCTCGATTCTTTTTAAACCCTAGATCTGGTCAATTGTCTTTATGGTGTATTTATTGTGTAGTTTCTGTGTTTTGAAGTGTTTTTAGGAAATAGGTGTGACATATTTCTGCTCTGCAGCAAAAAAAAAATACAATGTGAAGTACACTCCATTATTGTAAACAAGCAAGTATGTTTCTGCGGATACGTGTAGCATCTTATAAATAAACATTAATAATAAGTATCAACTCATAAGCAATCGAACAAATTGGTTGTGCAAAAATCTACTTGTGCTTCAAATGCAAATTTATCTGTGGTTCCTTGAAAAATGTATCTACGGTTCCTTGACAAAAGTATAAAATTGTTTACTTTGGAAGTTGAAAATCTCCCCTTCAACATTTTTAGCATACATATTGTTATAATAAGACTGAATATAATACACTTGGGAATAGTTTATAAATGTTAAGAGTTGAAAAATTCCTGTATTATTTTTTTAAAGATCCTACTTGCCAAACCAAAGCAGTGTTTAAAAATTGTATATCACAGCAAATATTCCTTATCTAGGCCAGGGGTAACAGCTCTAATTTTACATTAACCAGGTGTGATACCAGAGGTAATATTTACTAAACTAAAAGGCTGAATAGTTTATGTAGAAAATGTACTTTTAAAAGGACTATAAAATATGTAAGGAAAAAGAACTTAACGATCTGTAAAGTGGTACTTGCCCTGATTCCATAATGGGTTACTGGTATTCCCCAAAAGAGGCTGAGAACTGCTGATCTAGGCATTTTTATTTTAAGTATTTTTTTATTTTAGGAGACACCTGATTATAGCTAGTTTTCTTAAATACCCAATTCTGAATACTTGTCCATATATTCTTTGTGGGGAAATATGTTTCTATTAAACAAATGGACTTTTTTGTGTTTTAATACCTGCTATGTAGGCATAATTTGAACAGGAAATTATTCAACACTTACAATACTGGATATTAAAATATACGCCCACAGCAAGCAAGAGCTTTCAAGGAGTGCTCCCTTTACAGAACTGTGTGCAGTAATTTGATTGTCACCAGAACTTCCTGTCCTGGGGCATTCTGTTTAAAGTGTAAACAAATGCACCCTTTGCTACATTTATGACGTCATTTGTCTCCAAAGAAAACACCAGACATAGAGATCAGAGGAAAACTTAGTCTTGACTACTGATAATGATTGCAGGGTAAAAAAATCTAAAACTTACATAGAGGGTTAAATAAGTATTTAGCAGTTACTATATGGTAATGTGATGGTTGTCTGTTTCAGTATTTTTCTTTTGCATTGTATTGTTGGAATGGGGCATGTTTCAAACTGTGCGGTGTAAAGCAGGCAACATTATGAAGGAGGAAATACAAATCGACTTAGTGAGGGGTGATTTTGTAGTTGCCAAATATCAGTATGGTTTTTATGTGTATATAGCGTTTGTGTGTTGTAATTGTTAATAATAATCTCAGTTTGCGTTTAGCATAGCACACAGTCTGAAAAAGTAAAAGAGCACCAAAGTTAACCTCTTTATTTAGCCCCTGTGTCAGAAATCATGTCTGTTTGCCTGCACGCAATGCTTGCACCTAGTGTTCTGTAAATGAACCCTTTGATCAGTGAATGTCTAAACTGCTTTTTTTTTCTCCCCCCTCACTACTTGTTTAATATGGTTCTCTCCGGACAGGTGCCAAATACATTGTATGTTATGCCCTACTCTGCAGCACATGATCGTCTTCCAGTCTCTTTCGCTTCTTTTAATATGGTTGCCCCCTGTTGTTATCCTGTCTCCCTTCTCTTGTGGTTATGAATCTTCTTTGTTTCCTAATTACGGAGAAGTCACAGATGTGTGAAAAGTAGGCCACAGGTCGAAGGCTGTGTGCCCCATACCCAATGAAATTGGAAGTGACAGGCATCTTTGCTCCACTACTAATTTGCTTCTGTGTTAAATAACTCCAGAGCCCCAATTAAACTGAAAAAGTTCTTTGGTTCTGATGAACAGACAGATTGAGTTATTTATGGTGGAAGCAGTCACCATCATAATCAAGGCACATCCTTGAACAAATACAAATTATTCCATTCAGGAATAGCGCCAGGCTGACAGGGTCGTGCAGGTCAAGCTCACCCAAACAACAAGAGGCCAATGAAAGCCAAAAACTGGCTTTCCATTCATCTTAACACAAATCTCGCTTTGTCTACATTAGCTTTTCAGGTGTTGGAGTCTAACAGAAGCTCTTTATTCTCTAGATAACTATTTTTTTTTATTACACAAATGGAAATAAAACGCATTAAATACAAAAAAAAAACCCTTAATTAGAAATCTGCCAGCATTTTCCATTTTTTCTAAAATTTTCCTTTTCTTTCATGGTTTTAACACCCAATAGTTCCAAGTTAAAAATTTTACATGACTTTTGTTGTTTGAAGTGAAATGTGTACATCCCATGTCTTTATTTTTGCACATGGCTGTTTTTTCAGGAAAAACCCCCCAAAACATTACGTTTAGAATGTGAGGGTTTAGATTAAAATATTTTCAAAATTTGTTGGTCTTACAAAAACATTTAACAGGTTTTTTTTGTTTTTTTTTTTAGCAAAGTATTGGAAACCAAAGAAGAAAAATCTTAATCAGAGATCATTATAACATTACTATTCTACTGGTGACATGCTGCCTTTAAAGAGCTTGAGAATGGTAGAACATGTGCTTGCTGCTTTGCTGTTATGCTTTCTACTAGCAGTTCGAGGTAAGTGATGGCTTAATTGTACACTATAAGTCTGTGTTATATGTGCACACCAGAGAAATGACCATTCAGGGTGATGATTTTGGCAATTAATTTTTTTTTAAAGCAGAAATTTCATCGTATTCTCTCTTGCATGTCTATGCTTAACTGTACTGGCCATTTAGTTCTTGTTAGCCAGCCTACAAAGTT
>WWET01001107.1:200586-216197 GCA_011038615.1 Limnodynastes dumerilii | reverse complement strand
GGAGTGTCCAAGAATGGCTGCCAGACATAATTCGTCATTTGCCTACAAAGACTCTTGGATCTGAACATGTTATGTGATGGTGGTGCGGAGAAATTGTAACCGAGAAACAAAGCTCAGAAAGCAAAGCTTGTTCATCTGTTTTGTGGCTGTGTGTTGTAAAGTTACTTTTTGGAAAGTCTTCAGAAGTACAAATGGTGATTAGTGAAGAAACCATAAAGAAGGCAAACTCCTATAGAGCTACTATAGCTTCTTACAAGTGGCCATAGGGATTTTCATTGGATCGGTGCTTTATTGTTCACGAACCCTTCAATATTTTGGGATTTACCTTCCAAAAATGTACCTTTAATTTTGTATTAGTTGTTTTGGCCAATACTTTTTATTTTATTTTTGTGGTTTATATACACACTAAGTTTTTCATTTCAAAATAAAATATAAGCTTTTATTTCCACTTTTCACACCACACACTTACTGCAACAATGTAGCTTTATGTCCCAAGAAACATGAGATGAATATAAAAGAGCATTAATGTTTTACTGTCTTAGAATTATTGTAGTTCATGACCATACAGAGCATCAGTTGATGACATTGGTAAGTGAATTTCTAATATAAATCTTTACTCTCTTAAAAGAACTGAAGTCATTTGGTTGTGCCTTGATACAATTGACATGTCCTGTTAATCTGTCATGGATATACAAATACTGACACACTTTTGTCAGATATTTTATTTTATACTTTTTTACGGAGTGGGCTACATTGCCTTTATTAGTAGGGTCTCTGACTTTCATATTTCTGTGCGCCTGGTTGTCATTAAGGCATCCAGGCACCCCAAATTTAGTGAGTCCTGAACAAGACTAGGCTAAATTTACATGCTCCATCCCTTTAAATTGCCAGTGAGTTGTGCCCATAATGTTTTTAGGGATATTGTCTAGCTTCCAGGCCTGTTTCTTTGCCAGTCATCTGTTTTCAATGGCACTTGGTGAAGGGGTCCTGAAGTGTCTCATTTCAAGCTTATGCTAAGAAAATAAAGAGGCCTTCCAATGGCGCCGAGTAAATGAGAACCATAGAAGAATTCTCTTCATCAACTTCACAAGTATAAATGTACACTTGTTTAACTTCTAAAATATCGTTTATTTGCTTAGTCTTTTACTTTACCTGTGACACACACAAAATGAAAATTATTAGTTTCACGCAACCTTTTTCCCTCAGCATTTAAAATCCCCTTTAAACTTGCATGCCTTAATTTGCTGCTGCTTGAGTCATGTATAATATTTGAACATGGCATGGTATAGAAAACACTCAAAGCCAGACTCTATGTGGTTATTTGTATGAAGAGCAATCACAAAGCCTAACTTTAACACATGTTTTTAATTCAGTCCATGGAATTAGCTTTTCAAATAAGGAATGTGTACTAAAATGATTGCCTGTGGGGAAAAGAATTTTGTGGGCTGATGCTTGAATGTCACCATGTGTGTTCAAAGACCATGAAGACATTGAGAAAATTTAACAATAATTTTATGAGTAAGTTTATTGATACTTAAATCTGACCATGTTATGGTCAAACAACAACTTTTTTAAAATTTTAAAGTTTTATTTTCACCATGTTTTAAAGCCTTGTTTGTATAGAATTTTTGCCACAATTCTTTCTATAATAATTACCGGTGTGTCCTATTTATTGGTAGACTAATTATCTTGCACTATGAAGGCTGTCAGGTTGGGAAACGGAATTCGCTAAAGCTGGTCATACACTAGAGCGATTATCGAATATCGCATGAAATCCCCGAAAATTTTAGCAATTTTTCGTCTAGAGTCCTCTAAACTCCAAAACAATGTCGGCGCCATTCACTATGCAAAGTTCAGCCAATAATCATCCTAAAATGTGAAAAACCTCAGATTTTTAAACTCCTTTTATTGTCTCCCAAAAGTTGCTTTTGACCATAAACCTGCCGATAAAGGTTTTTTCTCATACGATTTTCATTCGAAAGTTGCTTAATGGTCTTTCCCGAGCATGGGGCAGAGCGAAGTTCTCTGCAGGAAATAGTCATAATAAACTTCCTGTTGACACTCCCAATATTGTTTTGTACAGAGATTGATAAGTTTAGGTTCGGTCACGGAATTTTCGCTCTGTGTATTGTCAATGATGCAGCAGAAGGAGAAAAAAGGAGGATTTGCTGTCGCCATCGTTCAGATAGGCTCCATTAAAAGTCCAGAGTTAAGGTGTTTCCTTACACAGCCATTGTTGTGTATACGATCGCCTGGTGTTTAGGTGTCAAGTCAGGAAACATAGAAAGGAAAAGGTGTCATTGGCATAATCATGCCTAAGAAAGTAACGTCACCAGGAATTGGTGAAGATTTCATGATTATCGTGAAATCTCATACTTTGCGATTTTACGTTTTATCTTCTGCTTTGGCCCGATTTTTAAATCAAACATGTCAAAAGATCAAATAATCCTTTTTTGGATGATTGGCGAAAAAATCTATACCATACACTTGTATGATAATTCGCCAGATACCAGAATAATTGCAAAATCAGCAAATGATCGTTATAGTGCTTGCTTTGCTAAAAGCTGATAAACAAGTTTGTGGAATAATATCCCGTAATTATGCACAGAACATTGTTTGATCACATCTTTTAAACTTGCTGATTTTAGGCAATCAAACAATACAACAATGTCATCAGAAGAGGTCAAATCACAGAGCTGCTGGTGTAATGTGTGAATTAATAGGCATGCTAGATTGGACTTTCGTTTGTTTAGAAAATCTCTTACAAATATTTCTTCATGGGATATTTTTGTAGCATTTACCTAGATTTAGCCAAATCATTTAATATCTACAGTTCCTGACTGGGTGCCCTGATGTCTAGAGAGAGGTAGTTTTAGCAATATATAACCTTTTTTTTTTTTCTCCTCCCAATCTGCATGCATCCTAATAGGATTGTCAAAATGGCCAATTAGACCAGTTTTTAATGTTTACTGGTTCAAAAACAGGTTGTGTTGATTTTGGTTCAGATCTCTCAAAAGGACCCAAAACTTCCTCCGTCTAAGACTTTAGCACAGTGGTGGCCAACCTTTTACATACCATGCGCCAATTTGTTTCACATATGAGTGCAGATGTGCCATACAACTCAAGCACTTTTTCTACCTTCTTACATTCATGGTTAGAGTTGGAAAATGGGGATAGGGGTAGAATCTGCTTCGCTTATATCTATTACAGCACATAGTCATTAATGCAACACAATCTACGTGTAACAATATGTACCAAAATAATAAACATAACTTACCGACCCTCTCGGTGATAGGCTGCAAAGATATGATTGGTTCGCCAACAGTACTGTTATTTCACCTAGAACACAGGGCAGGCTGCTCTAGATGGGGGTTTCCAAAGAGCAAAATAATATATATCTGTACTAAAAAAAACACCCCCACCATTCTCTGCATCATCTCCCCTCCCCATTCATCATCTCTTCATTCTCCTCATCACCTCCCCCTCTCTTCCCTTTATCATTTCTCTATCCCTTCATCATCAGCCCCTTCCACATGCACCTCATCACCTCCCTCTTCTCTTTATTATTTCTGTATCCCCTCATCGGCTCCCCATTTTCACTATCTTCACCTCCCAATTTGCTTTATCATTTTGCTATCGACTTCATCATTCATTTCACCATTTTCACCACCCCTCCCCCATCTCTTTACCATTTCTTTAGACTTCGGGCCGGATCTAGAACTACGTCCGTCTTCCATAGACGGACGTAGTTCAATAAACAGTAGCTACTGCGCATGCGTAGTAGCTATTGTACGTAATCTGCGTATCGTTTCGATACGGACGTAGTTCTGATGCGGTGTCTTAGCCTCATACCTACCTGCCAGTACAGTAGCTACATACCTGCCTGCCTGACCTGCGGTCATCTACCTGCCTGTCGGCCCTGCAGCCACCTACCTGTCTGCCTATCCTCCAGTCACCTGCCTGCCTGTATTGAAGTCATCTACCTGCCTGCCACAGACTTCATCTCTCTACCACCATACAGCATTCACCGGCCTTACCTACATTATTGCTCCACCTATCTTCATCGATCCACTGTACCTACCTGTCTATGCACCAGCAGTATTTAAAACCAGCCAGCTTCATATTTAAAGCCTCTGCTCAACCGCCTACACCCCGTTCAGAACAACTCAAGAACGTGACACACTGATTGCTAATCAGTGCGCCTGAGCCGGCAGACTGATAGAGATTTAACAGCTGCCGGACTCCTGCGGCGCCAGTTGATCAGTTCGGTGCAATGCTCCACTTGTTATCAGCCAATGCGCCAAGTTTGGCGCATGCGCCACTGGTTGGCCACCACTGCACTAGCTGTATACTTGTGTGGGACCTGATAAAAAATGTGTACATTGCTTGAGAAGTCTTATGTGCACAAGAGAATTACTGTTATCTTGGAGAAAATAAAATGATAAATTGCTTGAAGAAAATACAGGTGAGTTGTGTCAAAATGAAACTGGTGCAGAAGTAGTTGTTCTATTCTGTAGGATTTTTAGCTGCTTACTGAATGTTGTCCAGAAAGTGAAGTATAGTTGTAGTTAAAATATGTCTTAGCATTGTGCTATTTACTGAAGAGCACGTATGACTTTAAACATAATAGCAGGCATTGGAAGCTGACTAAAATTAATCCTAGTCTGTGTGTGTCTGTTAAGGATTGAAACTGTATACTCCAATGGTGCAGGGACTGGTATGACTGACAAAAATTTTTGGCTTTGGGACATGGAGCGTTATTATAGGTTTAGGTTAAACACTTACCTTTCGGTGGACGACTCTTTGCGACTCAGGCTTGTTTTCAGAGATGCTCTTCCATAATTTTTTCAATTGGAAGCGCAGCAAAAATGAGCGCTGCGCATGCTTACATCGGGAGTGCGCACCGAAAGATAGGCACAAGTGTACCCATCCGTCTGAGATCGCACCCGGCAGCACTGCGCCCTTGGAACTGGGATTTCTGCAATGTTTAAATGAGAAACGTATACTGGAGGCACATAATGGGGAATGCTCAGAGGGGCTGGAGGCACATAATAGGGAATACTGAGGGGGGGCTGGAGGCATATTGTGGGGAATACTATCTGTGTGCAGTAAGCAATTCAAAGATAAATCCCTGCATGCATAGAATACAATTAACTTGGCTCCCCCTGAAATCAACACGGTTTAGCCCTTGAGTAACTAAGTTCATGCACTTAACAAGGTCTGGATCCAGCCCATGATGGGGAAATTGAAGGGCTGCAGAGACATGATAGGGATACTGGGGGGGCTGCAGAGATATGATGGGAAATACTGGGGTGCTGGAGACAAATGAAGGAGAATATTGGGAGACTGGAGACACGTAATTTAAATGCCAAAAGGGTTTTGTGTGTCCAGAGGTTTTCTTTTCTGGGGGAAACGGGTCCAAGTGGCTCTTTGAGTGTTGAAGGTTGCCTACCCCCGCCCTAGGGGGAAGCCACAGCAGACGACTGACCTATAGTAGACACTACTCCTATCTGAATTTATTCTAGTATGTAAAAGCCACAAATCATGCTTTTGTATACAGTCCATGTGGCACCAATGGCCATTATTCTTGGGAGGTAATAAACATGTATGATTTGGTATTGGTGATTTTAGTGCATTTCACAATTTATTGAATTGGGTTCTCTTGTGTTATATAACGGCTCTATTTGTATCTTTTTCAAAATTTCACAAACTATATTAATGTTTTTAAATATGAATTTAACATCTTTAATGTGTTTTATATTAATATTTGGCAAGTTGTGTTTGTAATTAGTGTCAGCAGCATAATAATCTATTGTGAATAGATGAATTGTAAATACTTTATTGAATGAAATTATAGATTTAGCACTGTAAATCTGTAAAAAAAAAATTTTCTCCATTTATTGAGAGCTGCAATTAACTCTTGTAGGCAGTTAACTTAAAGTAGAACTTTAGGAATAAGATACTGCATTGGTTAAAGCTTTTAACTTATGAAAACAACAACAAAGGAAATAAAAGCAACTGAGAAAAAAAATTCAGTGTACATTGCCAGACCTCAGACTCCTCTGTAACTGCTGAGGCAATAAAATGAGTAGGGGTAAAAGCACATGTGCAAACAAGTTGTATGTGGAGTATTCCAGAATTTCTTGACACATGCTTTTGCTCTACATTTCTTCAAAACTTAAACACATTTATTTTAAAAAAAAAATTTAAGTTCACATGGGATACTTACTATGTTTCTTTCTATTGTTTTTCACCTTCAGTTGAAAACAAATGTTGACTCTTAAAAGTACATTACTTTTGAGATTTTTTTTTTTTAAATTAGTATGTATTTTTGTGGGGCATCATCTTGATTGGTTGGTGTCACACGTGCATTATCTGCTTCTGGTTTCAGAATGTTAGCACCCTCCAGTGTTTATTACTTCCCTCTGGATTGAAGCGTCTTAATTCTTGAGGTTTATTGATCTGCATTGCGCAAGCAATCTGCTTGTCTATACATTGTCTAGCCATAGAAGGATAAATTGTCTCCAGCGGCAGATTAAGCAGTCTTTTACATCCTTAGGAAGGATCAAACTTTCAGTACTCAAATTGAAGATATTTTTAGTTGTTATAATTTATTTATATTATGCATTGGTACACATAGAATAGCAGCAATTATAGTGAAGATGCAATTAATATAATGTAGCTGTAGTATTTTTTTGTGTATTTTCTTGTATAAGATAATACAATATTAGCCAGATTTTCTAGCACATAATTGTCTATGGACAAATCAGTGATTCTTTTTTGCTTATGTTCCTACACCATCAGATTTCTTTTTGGCTTTTTAACTATTCATTCTCTGTTCCCAGATACTATTATGACCCTCCATCATGTTTATTCTCCAGTCAATCCATTGCACTTAGTTGTAATTAAATTTATTTGTAAACCCCAAGTAGTTCTTCATTTTCTGTCATCAATGCCACATTTCACTCTCCATCCTATATCTTAAATCCACCTTCTTAAACCCCGTTCACATCACCACCCAATACATGGTTTTTTGAGCCTGTCTCCTTTCAGGTCCTCTTTTTAAAAGTGCCGTAGTTTATTAAAAAAGTGAAGTCCCCTTTATTTTTTTTCCAGCCAATAATAGCTCTTTAGGCTGATTGACAGATGCTTGACAGGGCAGACCTGGGAAATTCGGTGGAAATGTGAAAGGGTCAGACCTGGGTTTTTGTGTACTTAAAAGGCAGGGTTTTTTTTTGGACCTGCCATTTCTTCTTGGAAACACCCAGGTTGAGAGACCTGGGTTTTTCAGAGGTGGTGATCTGAAAGCGGTATTAAATTAACCTTTTGAAATCCTCATCTTCCTTGCTTCTCTGCTGCACCCCTTGCAAATGATGCTGATAATGCCACATTTCACTCTCCATCCTATATCTTAAACCCACCTTCTTAAACCCCGTTCACATCACCACCCAATACATGTTTTTTTGAGCCTGTCTCCTTTCAGGTCCTCTTTTTAAAAGTGCCGTAGTTTAT
This sequence comes from Limnodynastes dumerilii, assembly GCA_011038615.1. Lineage (NCBI taxonomy): Eukaryota > Metazoa > Chordata > Amphibia > Anura > Limnodynastidae > Limnodynastes > Limnodynastes dumerilii. The sequence goes on along the minus strand of WWET01001107.1, from coordinate 208,685 downwards.
TAAAAAAGTGAAGTCCCCTTTATTTTTTTTCAGCCAATAATAGCTCTTTAGGCTGATTGACAGATGCTTGACAGGGCAGACCTGGGAAATTCAGTGGAAATGTGAAAGGGTCAGACCTGGGTTTTTGTGTACTTAAAAGGCAGGGGTTTTTTTTTTTTTGTTTTTTTTGGATCTGCCATTTCTTCCTGGAAACACCCAGGTTGAGAGACCTGGGTTTTTCCAGAGGTGGTGATCTGAAAGCGGTATTAAATTAACCTTTTGAAATCCTCCTCTTCCTTGCTTCTCTGCTGCACCCCTTGCTAATGATGCTGATATGCTCACATTAGGATCACTTGGGTGAGAAGGGGAGGGGGATGGGGGCACACTGGGTGTCAAAGAAGAGATTTATGACTTGGATCTGATCTATGTAGTTCTGATTTAAGTTGAAGGGTGAGAAATCAGTCTTCTTCTTTATCACAATGAATTTGAAAAGCATCAGTGTTCTAATCACAAGACCAGAAAAGTTCCAACAAAATAAATGTACATGCTTTTTGTGAAGCTACATGTATTACATCCATTTGGCCTCTGTAAACTGGGATTCTTGGAGTTTTTATTTATTTTTTGCGAGAAAAACTTGTTGATCCATTCTTTTCTTCAGGACAAATATACCAGTAAATGACATTGATTATTTTTGTTACAGTGCTGCCTGCCAAGAGCTGCGATATAATAACCAACAAGTGTATAATAAGTTTACAAAGCTGAGATGATGAAAATGGGAAAAATGAGAGAGTAGGAATCTACTCTACATTGACAAGGAACAGATTGTGAGGGCTATATGACTGGGTCAGCACATCTCCAATATAGAAAGGCTTATATGCGGTGTTTAGTACCTACAAAAATTTCAAAGAAGAACAACCGGTGAAATAACAATGGGTTTATGGAATGGCCAAGGCTTATTGATGGACATGGGGAGCAAAGGCTGGAACAAATTTAATATCATAGCCAGAATTAACGGCATTGATGTGTTATTACAGTATTTCCTGATTGCGTTGTTTCCTTTAGTATGATAATGAGCCCTGCAACACTGCAAATAATTGTCAAGGAATGGTTGAGGAACATGACTGTTAAATGTACCATAAGTAGTCACACTATAACCTTTTAGTTATATTTTTTTCAAAGCTCATAGTTTCCATGGTGCCACTGCTACCATTACTCTTATAACATTGCATCTAATCTAAGAGCTTATCTGAGTGTACAATACCCTTCCTGGGCTTTAAGCAGTAAGTTACTATGGTAATCACTTGAGGTGTTTTTCAAACATCAGGAAACTAAAACCCGGTGAGGGACAGTTGAAAACTCAGAAACAGAGTATTTTGTACCTAGTGAAATGGTTCATGTTGGAAAGTTAGAGTATGGGGTTTGGCGAACCTCTGTTGAATCTTAAGAGCTAGATGGGTGAGATTTAAGCTGTTACAGGTTTTTGTTTTATGTTTTTTTTTTTTTTTTGTTGCCAAAACTCAAGTTTTCTTTAAAATATATCAGGCAAATACTAATGTTGGGTGAGTGGATATTATCTGGTATTCCATGGATGTGTTTATGATGTTTATAGTTTGCAGCTATCTACATAGTTTCTGGCTCATATTGGCAACTTAAAGCTGGAGGTTTTCAATGTGTCCAAATGAAATGGGAGGTAATCCTTTCAATAGGAAAAAGATTTTTAAATTATTTTAAGTATGTCTGTCTGGAAAACATGTCTGCATGATCTCTGTTACCTGCCAATGGAATGTAATTCTTTCATTCTTGCTTGTAGTCTGTGTTTAAAACTTACTGTTGTGTGTCTGAGTGTCTAATCATTTTTGTACATTAATGCTCTCCACTGTAGTGTGCATGCCTATGTAGTAGGCGTCTGCATGGTGTGGCATGCTAAATATGCGAGTTATGGCTTTACAATGTGTCAAATGGATAAACCCACAAAAAGTAGTTCTTGGCCAGCATCATCGGCTCATTTCCACAGTACTGCCAAGCTTAATGAACAGCACGTAATGGCTCCTGCCTAGTAGAAATTGCATAGACAACTCTTTCCTGCATAATATTATATGCAGTCCACCAAAACTACATCATGGTCAATTATATACAACTAACCAACCAAACCTATACACTGTTCTGCGCATCGCTTTCTTATGTATGATCTCCTTCTGTCCCACAACACTGTAATATTCCTCAGCCCCTCCCCGTTTGTTTGGTGGTTTACATTTTCATATTACTTGCACACCCCTTCTGGTTCTCTCTGTTCTGCTAACCAGCGCTGTCTGACCTCCCTACTGATTACCACATCTCACAACAGTGTCCAGGACTTCTCCAATGCTGCACCTCTGCACTGGAATGACCTCCCTTCAGTCAGATTGTCCCCCACATTGCAGGTCTTCAAACGCTCACTCAAAATGCACCTGTTCAGGCTAGCCTACCCCACTTCCCTTAACATCCTCACTGCATCCTACATCTATCCCTTCTTTTCCTTCCTTCCCCCTCCCCTCCGCTCACACAAACAGCCCACTTCCTTCACCCTCCTCATGTCTTCTGTAAGTTCATCCCTCCCACTTAGTGTGTTGGATTGTGAGCAAAGTCCTCCATCCTAGTGTTGTTTCCTCCTCCACCCCCCCTCCCTTTGTGCCCTTTTGTCCCCCTCTGCTACCCCTTTTACTCCATCCCCACCTGGTGGCTCCCTCTCACTGCACTCTAACACTTCCTCCCTGATCTGCCATGTTTTACACCTCACATTTTGCCTTGCTGTCTGAGCTTGCTTCACTTTATTGTAGTTTTGTGATATTTTTATATTGTATTTTATGTACTGTCCATCCCTGCCCTTGTATGTCTACACTGTATTTTTTGTTGTTTTTTTTCGGCGCTGTGGACGCCTTTATAAATAAACGATAATATTTAATAGTAAAAGATTAGTATCTCTGTTGGGCGCTGAACAGACTATCTAAAAAATTATATCCTAAAAGCAAACAGGTGAAAAATCTCCTAAGGAAGTCTCTCAAAAACCTTCTTAAAGGGTGAATGGCTGATATAGAGGTGTCTTGATTGTAGATCTCAATATCCCATTAATACCAATAAAACAAGAAGAAAGATTCAATTAAAAATACAATTTAATCCAAAAACGAGAGAGGCTTTGACCCTCGAAACACGTCAGCCGGTAACTTCCTGGACTCCCCAGCACGACTCTCCGTTCCCTGGTTCCTGCAGGAGCCTGACCATTGACTGTACCATCAGGACACTTCCCGGGCACTTCACATCCATCACAGTCACAACGGGACTCTTGTCTTTCATCTGCAGCATGCCGGGTATGGACATTTTTTGCTGACAGTGTCCTTATTCCCACTAGGGATTATCACCATCCTCTAGGGGAATTTTCTTATATTTATGTGTATTTTATTTATATTATTGTGTCTTTTGTATACTACTTGTGATGCTGACATTAGTTTCAGCTACCAGTCACTGTTTTTGGATTAAATGGTATTTTTAATTGAATCTTTCTTCTTCTTGTTTTATTGGTATTAATGGGATATTATTGAGATCTCCAATCAAGACACCTCTATATCAGCCATTCACCCTTTAAGAAGGTTTTTGAGAGACTTCCTTAGGAGATTTTTCACCTGTTTGCTTTTAGGATATAATTTTTTAGATAGTCTGTTCAGCGCCCAACAGAGATACTAATCTTTTATTGTCAGTTGTCTTTTTAAAAGAGTGTAGGACTCTTTTTTTTCCAGTATCTCAGTCAGGCAGCAGAACCCTTTTTTGGCTCAACTGATCCTGGTTCTATATATATTTGATAATATTTAATAACTTGTTATGAGAATGTCCTATTAGTATGTGTAGGCTTTAGTAACACTGCTCTGCAAATTAATATCCCATAAATTGGATAAAATCCCATGTATATTGGATAAAAAGTCTGCTATTTTGTTTAACTGTAGGTTACAAAGCAATAGAAAGTTTTTTTAAAAAAATCTGCTTCATTGTTGCCTGTAGACAGCGACATTGAACTATGGACTGTAATCATTTAATACTGCATTCTCAGACTTGTCATCAACTATATTTGCCTCTGTTATAGATGTTTGCATTATCAAAGACCTTTGCACTTTTTATTTTATTAATATTGTAGCATTCTGTGCTATGCAGTCTATTAGCATTTAAAATTACGGTAAGTAAAGGAATATGTGATTTTTCCATTAAATAAGCTCAAGTCATTATTTTTAATGAGACCAATTTTACTAATACTTCCTGTTGTAGCAGCCGTAGACATTTTTTTTTTTAACTAATCTGATAAACAACCAGGCTTGTGTGTTTCTTTAAGCATGTCATTTTTCTATAGTCTCATCAAAACAGACATTGTTTTAGGGCTTGATTGGTTTCGTGATATCACAATTTCAAAAAATGTGTAAATATTTACATAACTTTGAGCTTTTTCTCCTTTTTCCATTGTTAATCCCAACCCTTGGTTCAGCCTCCTCCTTACAATGGGCAACAATCTTGTAACAATCTGCATTGCAGAAATAGCTGAAAGTGCTTATTCCACTATAGAAACTGCAGCATTTGGCATAACGTGTATTGCGTACAAAACTGTACCAGTTAGGAATTTCCATTGCAAATAAAACAATATATGGGACCCAGTTTGGCATAAAAGGGAAGTAGCCTAAAACTCAAGTGTGTCCCACTAAGGAGTCTATTTACAAAGATAATTTTCATGCATTTTGTAGCGATAATTGGCACTATAGCATGAAAATGATCTTTTTGATATTTGCAAAAAGCCGGAGCGGAGTTTTGCATTCCGCTCCTGGCGTAAAACCAATGCCAGCTCAAGCTGTCATTAGGAGTAAGTATTCCATCGTCGTCCCTATATACCCCTCTTTTCCTTTTAATCATAACGATATGTGACAGAACTACTGGATTTAGAGGGCAGGAGCTGGGTAAAAGTTCCAGAGTTCTGTCATACAGCCCTGTTCCAGGTCTTTGGGCCTGATCCTGAACTACGCCCGCCATCGCTAGGACGGCGGGCGTAAGCGTAAGATCGGCTTTTCAGCCGATCTGCGCATACGCCGGGCAGATGTTGCCCGTGGATCGGGCATCCGTAGCAGCGCCGTAAGGACGCTGCAGGGGACGTCCCCCAGCGTCCCTACGTTCAGGTTAGTGTTCAGGTTCAGGCCCTTTGGGCTGGTCAGTCTGGGAACAGGATGATTAGATGCACACCTGTGGGCGCTGTTTAAAGGGATTTTAAGGTATGCAGCAGGGGTCACCCAGTGCAAGTTGGTGAGGCACGAGGACTCTGGAGAGACCACACCGACCAGTTACAACCAGGGAGGTTGTGAGCAGTTTGCAGGTGAACTGGATAAAAAAGTGGATACAAGGTCCACTCACCATTGACAGGGATTGTCTGTTGTATTAGTTAATGGCTAGACAGGCCCAGGTTTTGTTATTATTTTCATCATATCTGGACTGATGTGTGAGATCGTGTCTGTGGTTGCCTAAGAAACAGCAACCTAAACCCATGATCTTGCAACAAATATTAATTAACGTGCGCAGGACTTCATTCATACTTTGTATGAATAAAAAGTCCTGTGATGACCCTGGCTGATCATCATGGGACCTCGCAGGAGGGGTGAGTATTTTTAAATGCTGTGAACAAAGCTGCCAGGCTCGTAGTGAAGATAAGCGAGCCTGATGCAGCTTTGTTCACAGGGAAACGAACAGGTAAGTAAATAGACCCCTAAAAATAAATATGCTTCATATTGATTCTGGCCTATGCAAGGGATTAAATACCCTTCAAAATGTCTGATATGCCACTGCCATTACAAGAACTTTCTGCCTCATAGATTTTATGTCACATGATGTTTGAGTCGGCTGCTCTGGCAAAAAGGATAGCGTGCTGTTTCAGTTTAATCCTAAATCATTATTCTACTTGCATCATCTGGCAACTATACTTTTTCAAGCTCCGATGTGTGTGTTAATAAAATGGTTCACTTTGTGTGTTTTTTTTTTTTACCTGTAGTATATAGCTGGTGTTGTTACTATTAATAACTGCTGTTATTACTATTATAATCTTTTTAGAATATTTGTGCATTTTACCATCTTTAAACAAAGGGCTTACATCTTTATTTTTCCATATAGGCCTGAATTTTGACTTCATGCCACACAGGACTGGAATGAAAGCAAACTCTGAGACGAAAAAGCTGGATATTGGAGTGACTTTGGCACCAGAGGACAAATTGCCCTTCTTAAATTGTTATTGTTTTGGTTATTGTCCTGAAGATGCTACAAATAACACTTGCATGTGAGTCTAAGTTAATTGTTACATTTGCATTTTGTTTAACCTGCTCCATTAGATTGCTGTTTGTTTTTTGTTTTGTTGTTTAATACTTAATGGTGACATGAAATTTAGGCCAGGTCTCCGAAATGAGTCCAGGACCAGATATTATGGAGGCTATAGTCAACAGCCCCCCGGTGGATTATCTGAAGTGTTGCAACGCCAAGATTTAAGGAATCGTCAATATGCCCCTTTATTGCTCTTTTTAGTTTTTTTTAGATCATTATTTGTTTAGAAGAGTCCACGTTTAATCACAATTGGAGAGCATTTTACAAATTTACATATGGTTAGTTAAATTGGTGAACAGCTTGTATGACTTGAAGGGTTGTGTTGCCATCTAGTGTATAGAACTTGTATGGGTTTATTTATGGATTCCCTTTTAAATTACAATTAATGGCATTTCCTAAAGCTCCCTTGCTTTGTTAATCTCCCTGAAATACCTGTACAAAGTGGCACTCTGTTACAGGCTGCTAGGAGCTAGATCATCAAAAGATAAAAAAAAAAAAAATAACATTTGCTAATAACATTTGCTATGCATTTTTTTTATTTTATTGTATACAATGTATAGAAATAGTGCTGAAGAGTAACCCTTAAATTTTGCATTCACTGGATCAGTGAAGTGTGGACACCACAACGTTCATAGTGAACAGGTCACCCTATGGAGAAATAATGTTGTTAATATATATTGTAAAGCAATTGAGGAGACACGAGGATTGGGGGAGGTGAGAATTAGGAAAATAGGAGATGGGAAGGAGAGGTTAAGATGAGGTAGGGTATGCTAGTCTGAAGAAGTGAGATTTAAGGGAGCACTTGATGGCTTGGAGGGTGATGGATACACTGTGGTAGATTATTCCGGTGAAGAGTGGCCACACGGGAGAAATCTTTGATGTGAGATAAGGCATGGGCTGCTGGTAGAGCGATGGGGCTGGAAGTGAGTATAGATGGCTATAAGGGAAGAATGGTTGGGTGCAATGTAGAAGGTGAGAGCCTTGTAGGTGAGTGTGTGGAGCTTGAAGAGAAATAAACATTCAAGAAGCCAATGTAAAGATGGGTGTAGAGGTTGGAGCCTGAAGGTTTCATTTGTCTAGTTCAGGGGTAGGCAACCTTTAACACTCAAAGAGCCATTTGGACCCGTTTCCCCCAGAAAAAATTTCTCGGGAGCCACAAAACTCTTTTGACATCTAAAATAAAGATAACCCTACATATATCCTTTTTTTTTAACCTTTATGCTATGTATAAAAAACTATAGTGTATTCCCATCATGTGTTCAGCTTCCCTTAGTATTCCCATCATGTGCCCAGCTCCCCTTAGTATTCCCCATCATGTGTCCAGCTCCCCTTAGTATTTCCATCATGTGTTCAGCACCCCTTAATATTCCCATCATGTGTCCAGCTCCCCTTAGTATTCCCATTATGTTTCCAGCTCCCCTTAGTATTCCCATCATGTGCCCAGCTCCCCTTAATATTCCCATCATGTGTCCCGCTCCATCCAAGCATTCCCATCATGTGTCCAGTTCCATACAAGTATTCCCATCATGTGTACAGCTCCCCTTAGTATTCCCATCAGATGTCCAGCTCCATCCAAGTATTCCCATCATGTGTCCAGCTCCATCCAAGTATTCCCATCATTGTCCAGCTCCATCCAAGTATTCCCATCATGTGTCCAGCTCCCCTTAGTATTCCCATCAGATGTCCAGCTCCATCCAAGTATTCCCATCATGTGTCCAGCTCCCCTTAGTATTCCCATCAGATGTCCAGCT
>WWET01001107.1:141260-154102 GCA_011038615.1 Limnodynastes dumerilii | reverse complement strand
TATAAAAAGTGATTTAAACCCGCTATACATGCAGTCAAGGGGGCACAGCCGCACCCCCAATGGGTTGACAAGGTGCCCCTCCTTAGAAAGCGTGGCACCACGAAGTGCCGGCGGCAAAATTATCTCTGCACACAGCCTGACCCTAAGTCTCCCTTCCCTGCAGTCTGACCCTAAGGGCCAGATTTACTAAGCTGCGGGAAAGGAAAAGTGGAAATGCTGTCCATAGCAACCAATCACTTTTCCTTTCCCGCACCTTAGTAAATATGGCCCCAAGACTCCCTTCCCTGCAGCCTAAACCCATCTTTTCCACTGGGCACAATGGGCAGGTGCCCATGGCCCTTGATCACTGCTGCAGTCGAGGCATTTTCAGACTGACTGTCCTGCCATTGAAATCCGCAGACCACTGTTTTGCCTCTTATTGAATGGATCAGAGCTTCCACTTAGATCCCTGACACCATGCACCATGTTAGGCAGTCACACAGTGATACAGACACATAGCGCCAAGCACTCCTGCCACACCACACGACTGCACTGCTTTAGTAACAAGCTGGCAATTGCCACAGACATAACGATTGCATAACCATCAGGCGGATGCTGGTGTGACCTAGGTCAGGTCAGTGCCATCTCTTCAGAGAAAACGCGCCATGGAAGAAAGAAGAAGACTAACTGAACACACCACAGGAGGGGACAGAAGACTCGTGGACATACAAGGAGGGGACAGAGCGACTGGCTGGACACACACAAAGAGGAGGGGACAAAGAAGGGGCAAAAGTGAAGGAGGGCAAAGTGTGACGACAAAGGGGAACATTGTGATAATTAAGGGACAATGTGATGCAGGAGGGCACAGTGTGATGAATTATCATTTATATGTTGAAATGTTTGTGTTTTTCAAACCTTATAATGTATAAAAGTTTTGGTTACATTTTTATTCCTGTAAGTTCCTGTAGGGGCCCCTGTGCAGTGCTTTGCCCAGGGCATACATTACTGTTAAGATGGCCCTGCCTAAACCTAAAACTCCCCATAGAATACCCCGTAATACTCACCTGTCTGACGGGTCTGAAGCAGGTTTCTGAATGAATGGGTAATTATGCTGATCGGCATACTTCCCATTCATTGATAGGATCTTCTCCTTTGTGCCATTTTCTAAATAGAAATTTAGCTTTCTCTATTTTGGAAACAGCATTTTCTCGGTGGCGACTGCAACCCTAATACCCAGAGCCTACACTAACTTTTCCAGCAACTGCGAACTGCTGTATGAACTGTTTAATGTAATAGCAAGTTACACATATTTGCATTTGGAGGTCGCTGAAAATGCCATTGTTCTTTTGCAGTTTGGACTTTTGCAGCTATCCATGTTCTGATCCAAGCACACAGGAACATAGGGAACATCGGATCTCTGAATCCAGCCCTATTCTGTGCATACAAACATTTTTCTGTGGGCTATTATGTGATCTGCTACATGGATTCTACAGCTACTCTTACTAGTAATACAAGCAAGTTTACATTGAAAACAAAGAAATATTAATTTGCAATAACTTTCACATTAATTATAAAGACCATGATTTTGTTTTTATATCAGTATTAAGCTGGCCTAACAAACCACGAAGCTGAACTATTTTCATGCAATGGCCCTATACACGTCTTACGGACATGCGAGGTCAGTACGTACGTTAGCGTAGCGGGGAGTGCACTCCTCTGCAGTCCCCGCACAAGGTAGTAAAATCTGGACACTTACGTGTCCATATTCCTAACTTAAAGCCCTAAGATAAGGGACAGGGACCACATTCACACTTAGTGCTATATTCCGTATGGTATACACTGCTGCAGAGGCTATTGTACCAGAACTCGTGATCCACAGCCCTGTATGTAGGAGAGCAGGGCACTCCCACTGCTCTCCTATTTACGGATTGTGGATCCACCAGCAGGACTAAACCTTAAGTGTTCCGCACAGAAACCCCAGGGGGCTTAGTTGGCTGTTGTGGAGATAATGGTACTGTGCATGACTGCATTTTGTGACCACACATATGCACACGCCACACTTCCGGTATGGATCTGGATCTAGACTTTTACGCTGAAAGTAATTCCAAAGGTGACGCAGGGCTAGGTGGTTACATACACTAATACCCCTTTCACATCGCCATAAAAACCCGGGTTTTTGCCAGGGCAAGCCACAAAAACCTGGGTAAGGGCTCAGTGTGAAAGGGTCCAGGTGCCTCTACCCTGGTCTAATGAGACCCGGGACAAAAGTAGGGTTATTCCCAGGTCTGACCTGGGTAGGAGTACAGTTTGAAAGGTGCTACCCGGGTTTTCCAACCTGGGTAGCACAGAAACTACTTCACTGGTGTAATTTGTTTACTATTGCCCTGGCAACAAGTGTTGCCAGAGCAACAGTAGACAAATTACAAAGTGTGATGACTCACACTACTGACAGGGCAGACCCGGGTCCCGGAATTTCCCAGGTCAACCCTGCAATGTGAAACAGGGTCTGTGACCCTAGGATTATCTGCTGACACGGCAATATCCCGGGTTCACAGGCCGGGGATATTGCTGGGGTGGCGATGTGAAAGGTGTATAAGTGAGAGAAAGGCTTTGTCTAAGAGAGTAATAACCTTTTCATTAGCTTATATGAAGGGGTATGATTTTCATAGTAAAATATACAAACCACTATAATAAGATAAACTTACCTGTATTCAGTGGAGGTTCTTGTAAATTCTCAGAACTTGTTGTATGTTCCAGGGGAATCTGAATTGCATTGGGATCTATAAAAAACAAAACAATATACGTGACAATCAATATGTATTTACTTGTCAATTTGCAAGCTGATCACAGTTTGTATGGGTAAATATTGAATGATAACAGACTAATACACCTATAAGTATTTACTTGTCATTTCAGATTTACAAGTTTATTAATATAAAGGTAAAAAAAAGACTGATAATTATTTCCACAAATATCTCTATAAAACAAAATAAATATTATTCTACAAATACAGATGGTCCTCCTTTTCCTAATTAATTAACAAAATTCAAACTTCTGAATTATTTAGTGCATTCAAGTAAACTTTTTACAACAAAACAAAAGGTTCATCTTTACAGTAATACCTTTGTTAGGTATGATTTTGTCTGTGTAAAATGTGTATCCTAGGTGAAAATTTATAAGGAGCCTTATTAATAATGTTTACTAGGCTTTAAGTCCCTCATTCATATTAAAACGAAACCGTAAAACAAGATCTCCTATATTCCCATAATATCAATAATTAGACATTAGATAACACTATTATTGATGGTTAATCAACAGTAAGCGCCAATAAGCACACTAGGTTTAACATAAGCCTGTCATACCCAGGCAGTGTGGAACAAGCGCTACACAGACATGACAGATGGACAGGAGGTAGGGAGCACTTGTGTTTCGTGGTTACCTGTCATGTCAGTTCAAACTGTGTGTAGGGGCCACAGCAGGTGGTATGGGTCACTAATCTGGTATTTCCAGCGGCTTATGTGGCCTAAGCCAAAACGTGGCATAAGAAGAAAGTATTTACAAACACAATCTGTTGACAGCTTCTTGTCTACAATATGAATTGCACTCTGGGTAAGTAAGTGCTCTCACTAAGTGCTGACACCTTCACATCCTGCTGTAGACACTGGTGCCTCAAGCCAACAGTTGAACTGTTTCAGAAAGTGGATTGTCCTATTAAACACCAAGATGTATGTTCTTACCTGCATGTTCACAACTAGAGCCAGTATACCCAGGACAGCATTTCCATTCTAAACTTGTTACAAATTTCCTCTTTACTTCATAAATTGGTTTTTGAGCCAATCTGTAACTAAAAAAATAAAAAAACACATGTATTTATTGAGACCTACAAAAAAAGAAATACAATCAATCAAAAAGCTTGTCACCATCTTCTGGAGCTCAGTGTTCTGAGATAAATTGCATTATAATGTACGTTGCCATTTGTTTGGATGGCGATTTACAATATATTGTTTACACTGCTACGTTTGTTAAAGACCACAGCCACACAAAATCTATGGACGTTGCTACCTCACACGTCAGGAAGTCCAGTCATGCTTGTTAATTGTTTAGTCCAATCTTTCTCTTCTGATTAATTGAAAAAAAAGAAGTGCTGGAAAGTTTAGATTGTCCTACAAGGGATATGGCACACAAACATAAACTCATAACTTAAATGGACTTATTTGATGTACCATGGGACAAACAACAACAACAATAATAATAATAATAATAATAATAATAACAACATTTTTCCATTCCATAGAAACATAGAAAGTGACGGCAGATAAGAGCCACATGGCCCATCTAGTCTGTCCATTTGTTTATTGAAAACTATACTGACCCTAGACNGCATCGCCTCCAAGATCAGACAAGATTGGGCGTGTCCAGAGTGGTATGGATGCAGGCGAAGATGTGTGTGCTGGGGGCGGCATTGCAGCTTGTGCACAAGCGAAGAGTTGTTGGCAAGAAATAGTTCCTGCTTAACATAGAAACATAGAAAGTGACGGCAGATAAGAGCCACATGGCCCATCTAGTCTGCCCATTTGTTTATTGAAAACTATACTGACCCTATTTACCCTCAATTGGGGTTACAGTTTAGGATACCCTTATATTTATCCCAAGCATGTTTAAATTGTTCTACTGTATTGGCCTCAACCACCTCAGATGGGAGAATATTCCATTTATCTATCACCCTTTCAGTGAAGTAATTTTTCTGCACATTTCCTCTGAATCTACCACCCTCCAGTTTATATTCATGCCCTCGTGTTCTACTACACCTTTTCTTTTGAAAAATGCCGCCCTCCTCTAGCTGGTCACAACCCTTTAAGATGAGGACATGCAGCCCACATCTAAAGGAAGATTTTAATCAGGTTATGTATATGGGAAGGAAAAGGAGAAAAAGTACTGTTATTTCAAGCATTTTAGCTTATTAACAATACAGGGGCCTGATTCAGAACTGTGTTTTCTATGTAACTCACCTCTCTCGTGCGGCTATGGCAGTAATTACGCTGTCATGACCCTACCTTAGGTCTCCTGTGCGAGTCAGAGGTCCATACGACCACTAATCCGTATAGAAGTACTAAAACCTGCCTGAACTGTAAAATTTAAATACCCCCCCCCTCCCTCCCCACCTGATGGAGTTTAGGTGGGCGGAGGGGATGGGCCACCCTGTTGGACGGATCTACACATACAGAGTTTAACTTAGAACGCATGGAGGTCCGTATCGTAACATCTGGTGTATCCATGCGTGCTGCTAGACAAACACCAACTTCTACAAGATTGCAGGAGTCGGGTGTCTGAATTGTTAATAGGCCAGATGAAATGTATCGCGCTGACAGCGCCACCAGGCATTAAATAACATGCATCCAGCCTGCTCCCATCACTTGATTTAATGACTTGGGTCTGCTGGCTGTGTGACTTCCTTTACTATGTTTACAGCTGTAACAGAACATGGCCACATATGCATATGTCTTACATACATTCAGAGATCATTTTACTGCCAGATATATTTCAAAACACAAATTGAAAGTATATTATGTTTTTGGAATGTGATTTTTTGCATCATATTTAAATATTTAAAGTGGGCTAACATAATGGAACGTTTGGAATGGGCCATTGTTATCATCATTGTTTATATATAAGATACCACAAAATGATACAGTGCCAGGAAGATGGTATTAAAAAAACATCATTAAAGAATACATTGAAATAAAAAAAGATCATACAAAAATGTAGAAATGTCAGGGTCCAGCTCACAAAAGCTTAATAAAAAGTAGGTTATTGTTATTAAAGTTTTCAATTACCTGGAAAAAAAAACTGGTAACATAAATTCAAATTGTGTGTAAACTCTTCACTGTATTGTTAGATGTTTTTATGTATATATTGAAATAAAAAGTTCATACTTACATAGTCTTTTGACAGTCAGGTGTTCCAAAGGGACATGGCAGTTGGGACCTTATTACATACTTCTCTGTTTTGCAAAAATCCACATAAGTCACTATTCGACTGCGCACAAAAGAGCACCATTTTCTAAACAGGGAAAAGGAAGCAGTACATGGAAATGGTATTAGTTTGCTTGTATATGCTCATAAAAAATGTTTCTTAAGAAGACTTTACATTAAATTAGACCACTTAAAATTAAACTTTATCTCCAGTGATTATAAAAAGGATGCAAATACCAAAGGACCAGATCCAGACTTCCACTTGTCAAATTCCCACTGTATTCAACTCCTATAAGCGAGGGGATGCCATGTCTGTCTCATGCATGGATTTATGATAGCAGGACTCTACCTTAAGCTTAGTCTGTAAGGGCTGACACATGCACCAGCATATGCACTGTATGTTTCCTGTCCCGTCCCGCCTCACTATAGGAAAGACTTCCTAAGGATGCAGATCCATGGTGGAGGTCTGTTGCGAGTGGCAAAATGCAGGTGTTTCTGCCCACAAAGAGTGGAAAGTAGACCACATTTCTTAAGTCTGGATCCAGTCCAAAGAGTGGTCATAGGAACCACTAGTGATACAGTTGATCTAAGACTATAGTGTCAGATGTAACTCAGTGACAAAAACATACTCATCTTTATTGGTTTTGTAATGCTGTCCCCATATAACTTTAAATACTGAGTAGAAAAGTTGACATCCTGATGAACCCAATCTGTAGATGGCCTGTCGTATACTGTGATTTTAGGGCATTTACTTCCAACAAATATACACTGTTGTACATTGCTACTAACTTTATACCCAGGTACAAATGATCTAAAATAATCATACTATACAAAAAGCAGGGTTTTAAAGAGGTGATAATAGATAACAGCTGGCGATATGTAAAAAAATTACAATTTTTTTTCACATAGACTATCAGATAAAATGTAAAAAGTTAAAAAAAAATTCGGAATCCAGAGATGTGCCTTTGTGTGTTTTGTGCGATATAGAAGCGAGCATAGAAATATGGACGCACCGCTGTCCATCCGCCTGTGTCCGCATCCATGTGCTCTGTACAACAGGGAGTTGCACAATATTTAAATAAAAAATGGGACGGTTTAGTGCTGCTGCAAGCACCCTGAGTCCCTGTGCTTCCACTTAAATCTATCACCAGCTCAAAGCTTGTGCAAGTGTAAAATAAAGTATATTTTTATTTAATAAATGGCCCCATTTTTGTTCCCTATACATGTATTTAAATTAGAATCATTAAACTGAACCATCATTTGTTTTAAAAAACTTTTTTTTTGTACTATGTACTATATTTTTGTAATATGTACTAAGCTATCAAAGCTGTCAGAACAGCATAGTACATAGATATACAGCAGCAGCTATTGCATGCAGTAATACAGATGAGAATCGGCCGAAGCCAGGCTTCACACAGCGCAGTTTCAGCTAATCCCTGTCTGTACTACTTCCTGCAATAACCGCTGCTGATTGGCTCCCTTATAATATTGGAAGCTTGCTCCTGATTTAAATCAAACATGTTAAAAGATCAAATAATCGTACCAGAGTGTTTTTGGTGCGTTTATTTGATATTTGAAAAATTGATCCTGGCCATTAACTACAGCGATTATTTTCCCGATCACCCGATAATCTAGTGTATGGCCAGCTTAATTCTGTTTTCACAGTTTACATTAGTCTTCCTTTGCAGCTGTACATGGCTCAGATCTACACTTGTGACTTCTTTGCCCTATAAATCACTGTTTCACATTATCTGCCATTCAGAATCGTGCAGGAATTGTGAGTGCCTGCTCAAGGAACAATGTCAGGAAATGAGGACTATTTACAGATCATTGTATGTTTATAATTACATAAATTTTCTTCACAGTTCTCAGCAGATTACCACACTGTATGAACTCAAGGACACACAGTCTTCATTAAACCTGGGGTGTGTGCCAATTCCCACAAACCCCCTTCCCCTTTCTTCTTCCTAAAAATATCACTATTTGCCTTAATTTTGTGGAGAAATGAACTTATGATGAAGAACCTCATAAAGGTACGCTCCCATTGCAAAGTACATAACTACTAACTATGGACCCTTTCCACTCACAAGGCACAGGAAACAACTGCATTTAGCAAACGTGCATGTGCACTCTTTGTTATACCATTATGATAGCTGCAATGAGCTTAGCTGCTGTACCCCCATACGCTACCTGATGTAAATGGTTGCAATCCAATTTTTGCAATGTGAGGGGGTCAATGAATTTGATTACTTTTCATGCAAGGCTTCTTTTGCAAATAGCACACAAACACATAACAATACTTAACACACCCTTTTTAACTCTATTTTTGTCCACACGTTCTTAAGTTTCCTTTCTGCTTACATAATGTAGAGTAATGTGTGTCTATGTTTCTGTGATTAAAAAAGATAACATGACTAGTTTTCTAATTTTATCCCATGAGAGGATATAAGGACACAGAGGTCGGATTTGTTCTGACATACAAAGAATGAAAGCATTTCACTTGATTTTATGGTTGGAAAATGACATCTGGAAAAATTCATTTGCAGATGACGGCAGCAGTCAGAGGAGATTAAGAGATGGAGGTTGGCATTTGTACAGCAGAGCCGTGTATGCTTTGCATGTTGTGAAAAACAAACAGTAGCTGATGTTAAGCAAAGTCTCATATATATCATAATAGACAAGGCCACATTTGCCCAAAATTGTGTAGCATGGTGTAACCCTTCACCCCTTTTCTACTTATTGATCATATATAACACCATTATAATTAAAGTTTTTGACCAGCATCTCAGTGCCATTTATCAGATGTTGGTATTGTGCCAAAATGTTTTCCTAATAATGTCAGGCAATGCAAATGTTCATGGTTCATGTGCTACAGCTGTGAGGTGAAGAGTTGGGAGGTCTGATATTGGGCTCTATTTATTTACCTTCCTCATTCCCTGTGAATGAAGCTGCATCAGGCTCGCTTATCATCGCAGTAAGCCTGGCAGCTTCGTTGACAGTATTCACAAATACTCACCCCTCCTGCGAGGTCCCGTGATGATCCACCGGGTCCCCGCAGTACTTCACATTCATGCGATGCATGAATGAAGTACTGCACATGTTCAGTAGCTCTCATTCGGCGCTTTGGAATTTTCCCAAGTCCGGACATGAGAAACACTGCGCATGTGCAGTGTATTCATGCCAGGACTGGACAGCTGCAGCCCGACGAACGCCTGGACAGGTGAGTTTAATTGATTTTTTTCTGTTACTTTTTTTTTTTTTTTAACAGGGCAGTATTGTTATGTATTCCGACGGTCTCCCCATACATACCCCCCTTTTCCTCCCCCTAAAACAGCTATTAGGGGGAGGAAAAGAGGGGTATATGGGGACATCGCCTGAATACTTACCACTAAGGCCATTCTGAGCTGGCGTTAATCTGACGCCGGGAGCGTAGTGTAAAACTCCGCTCCGACCTTTTGTAAATATGACACACTTCATTTTAAAGTGATAGGGCCAGTTTTGAAGTGAAAACTGGCCCTATCGCACTAAAATGATCTTTGTAAATAGAGCCCATTATATGAAAAAAAATCAAATGGTGGGGAAACGCAGAAAGTGATGGCAGAAAAAAGCCACATGGCCCAAACAGTCTGTGCAGTTGTTTATTGAAACTATATTGACCCTAGACCCCATTTGACCTTCAATTTAGTTTAAGATTTAGGATATTCTTATATTTATCCCAAGCATGTTTAAACTGTTTTAGTGTTAGCCTCAACCACCTCAAATGGGAGGCTATTTCACTTGTCAACTAATCATCGGTGACATTAATTCCAAATATTTCCTCTAAACCTACCACTTGCTAGTTTACATGCCTGCCCTTTTCTTCTAATACATCTCTGTCTTTAAAAATAACCATTCTCCTGTACCTGGTTAAGCCCCTTTATATATTTGAAGGCTGCTATCCTTATCCCCGCTCTCCCTTCTCTGCTCCAAACTAGACATGTTTAGTTTTCTGTAGACTCATGATAGCTGCACTTCATTGTCTCTAATGTATCTATGTCCTTCTGTATACCAATGACCCTAATGGCATTAAATTGCAGTTGCCCCACTGTTGACGATTCCTCTAGTCTACCATCAGTCATTTTGGGGAGAGGTGAATTATGGGGAGCAGTCATTTGAACTGGACAACAGAATTTCTGACAAAATATGTTTCTCAGTTGAACTGCAATTGGAATAAGCACCTATAAAAAGTAAAAAGCAATGTTTTTTTCCTTCCACATAGAGGTTTTTTAATTAAAATATTTGGTTGGTTTTTGTATGTTAGCTATACCTGAACAAACAAAGACCCATCTTTCTGTTCTAACATTTGAACTTTACTTTCCAGGTAGTGAAAAGTAAAATTATTAAGTGATATAATGGAAACTTAGTACTAGGGTAGCAATGTACTTAAGGAAAATCTTAATCATATTTTGAAGTGTTTCCCTGTTAAAATAACACACTGCGCGCATTTCCAAATGCTTCTATTGTTCTCATTTCCCCTGCTTGCTTTTTATGACAAGGGCATGTACTTTACTTGGTTTGATCCTATTCCAGATTTAGATCAGGCCCTACCATGTCCACAATATTATTATTATTAGCGTCAGTCAAATAACGTAATCTGATAATACTTCAACAAACAGACAAAGCAAATACACTGCAAGACATACTTAGCACTTGTATAAGTACAGAGTGCATTTTAGATTCTTATACAAATGTCATATTACAAAACATACAGATCAAAAAAGTTTTACAGTGTTCAATGTTAAGAAAAAATAGGGATTACAAATTAAAATCTGTTATTTCTAGTATACCTGTGCAGTACAATTTTTCTTCATGGTGATATAGGGCCCTTTACATTAATGCTTTGCCTAGAGGCATTTATGCATTTATAGAGCTACTGATAAAAAGCTTATAGCCTTAGCTTGAATAACAATGCTACCTTATAGAATAATTAGGCTACAATTAAAATTTTTAGGGCTAGATATACTAAACAAAGGAAAGGTGGATATGTTGCCTATAGTAACCAATGATACCGTAGCTCTCACTTTCCTGAAATTTTGGACACACACCAAAACCACTCCAATGAGTGTCTCTATTTCGTATTGACAGTCATCGCAGCGGGGACTCGCAACGCACTCCAATAGTCAAGTAAATGTATTTTAATAGAACACAAAAAACTATTTTTTCAAATATATTTCTAAATCTAAAAGCATAGGTGACGTGCACTGGTCTTGAAAAAGTCTTTCTTGACATCTTGAATTTTCATAACTGAACTTTGCAGGAGGTATGTGCCCTGTAAAAAAAGAGACTGGTGCAGCCCTGCACCCCACTGGACTATACCACATCTGATTTTCTTATGCACTGATCCACTGCCTGTAAAGGAGTAGGAGGGCACTGGGTTCAACTGTACAACCCTTTTGATCTTCTTCCATATGACAGGTAGTGTACTTGAGCAGATGAGCAGAAGATGAGACTCTACAGATGAGTGCACCCCTCCTTGACTAGCAGCAACTGGAAACTGAGAATCAACCCCCTGGCCGCTGGTGGCACCATCAGGTGTGGCCCCCTTTGGCTTCACATGTGGCAAGTGCCGACCTGTCAATTGGTACAGCAGTAAAAATGGATTTCAAGTTTAGGCCTATGGCCTTATATTGAAAATGGAAAAATGATTTGTGATGTTTTTCATCCTGTTTACACACCCAATCACATCTCTAGTTTGTGAAGGAGGTAAACTATCTAGCCTCAACAGTAGAAAGCCAAAGCTGTGCATATCATATCAGTCATAAACAGGGTCCAAAATGTGCACGTGATATTCCTAATAAACATTTCTATTTATTCTGCTCTTGAATTCACTTTTAATGCAGAAATTCAGACTAGGGCATCTAAATAATACAAAAAAACAGGTCTGGTATGAAATGTCAACAGTCAAAATGTCGACAGTTGAGCATTATAGATCGGGCTCACACTGTAATTTGCACGCTAGATGCAGAATTCGGCTGTCTGACTGGCAATGCACATGCCTGATGTTCCATTACAGATCTCCAAACATACATCTGGAAATCTGTCCAACAGGGCGGTGCATTCCCTCTGGCCATCGAAACTCCAGAGAGATAGCATTTAAGTGTTTCAGTCAGGCTGGGATTATGGGCTTACACGCAGATCAGCAGTCATACACTGCGGTATGTAATGGCAGTGTAAGTCACTTAAACTTTGCATAAGAGAGGGTAGTAACAGGGGAATTCACTCCCCTCTTCCATGTGGACTGTATGACCTCTATGGGAGCAGACAGTGCACTTAGGTCAGGATCCGGTCCCATGGTAATATTTTTTTTTTTGTAACATCTGTAAACTTAATACTCATAATACTCTGTTGACATTTTCACCTTTCAACAATTCTGTTTAACGATTTAATACCAGTGACCATCCTAGATTATAGTAAGCATCATAGGCATCAGAACAGGGGAGTGAGGAGGCATCTCTCCCCCTTCATATTATGAAGGAGGTGCCACCAAACAAACAAAGGGGAGGCAATGTCATCCCCCTGCAATGGAGAC
This sequence comes from Limnodynastes dumerilii, assembly GCA_011038615.1. Lineage (NCBI taxonomy): Eukaryota > Metazoa > Chordata > Amphibia > Anura > Limnodynastidae > Limnodynastes > Limnodynastes dumerilii. The sequence goes on along the minus strand of WWET01001107.1, from coordinate 141,583 downwards.
TGGCAGCTCATACAACAGGTTCCTGTATGAGCTGCCGCAGCAGTTACATAGGGCAGCTGATTGGAAAACTCCTTTCAGCTGCTCTATGTAACTGCCTAAGGGCAAAGGTAAGAAAACATGATGGGGGGAAGCTGGAGGCATATGATAGGAGTACTGAGGGGGGCTGGAGACACAAGATAGGAGTACTGAGGGGGACTGGTGGCACCTGATAGGAGTACTAAGGGAGCTGGTGGCACATGATGGGAGAATGGGGGGGGAGGGTAACACCATGAGTTACCGCACCGGGTGACGCCAGCCCTGGACACCACTGCCAAGTTTTCAAA
>WWET01001107.1:123989-134528 GCA_011038615.1 Limnodynastes dumerilii | reverse complement strand
ACATACATACATACATATGTAACACAATACTAAAATGTTAATCTGTGAATGTTTGATTTTTAATAAAATAACTAACATTGGGTCAGTAAATTACAAGTTACATTAATGTAGACTATAAAGATTAAGGTATTAATGTCACTTACCCTGTTCCTGGTTTAGACTGGTGGGGTTGTGGAGTATGTGTATCCTTGTTGTCAAACAGATTTATGNTACACATACATACATACATATGTAACACAATACTAAAATGTTAATCTGTGAATGTTTGATTTTGTAACTAATAACTAACATTGGGTCAGTAAATTACAAGTTACATTAATGTAGACTATAAAGATTAAGGTATTAATGTCACTTACCCTGTTCCTGGTTTAGACTGGTGGGGTTGTGGAATATGTGTATCCTTGTTGTCTGATGAAACAGATTTATGTGTGTGTACGTGACCATGATGAAGTGCATCTCTCTGATCTGTTGATTGCTCACTTCCAGGCAGTCCATGAGAGAATGTTGAAATCCCATGGACTTCGAATGTAGAACCAATAGGGGAAGAACCAGACGCATAGGACTTAACCAATGTAGCAGTGCCCAAATGTATCAGGCCAAAGGAGCACATCATAAGGCACAGCCTTCCTGCCATGCTGCTCTCAAATGTACTTGAATGTGTAAGTTCTGGAACTGAATGACTTTGTACAAACCCCTATGAACTGCCTTCAAGTATAAAACTAGGGGTGGGGGAATTTTCATAACAAAGAACGGAAAAAACGCACAATCCCTCCCAGCTACTGTGGAAATGTGAAAGGTCAGCAGACAATGTGAGGGCCTGTTCCTGTGTGTGGCGAACACAAAATGTTGTGAGGAGTGCCTGGAGAGGGGAAAAAAGGAATCGTTTTTCAAGGAAGCTAAACTTCTGGCAGGGTCTTCAGAATGACTACATTCAGGAACACAGGCTTATCAGAGCCTTATACCCAACCAGTGTGAAACAGGGATGTTAGTGGGAGGAAAAGGATGTTAGTTCAAGACAGAGCAAATACTGCAACGTTTACATTAGGTTTCCTCAGAAACATTACATATATACATTACCAATTTAATGTTATTTTATACAACCGATTATCTGTGAGGTAAACATAACTGAGCAATGAAAATAAATCAAACATGTATATGTATTAGAAATATATATGGTATATATTATATATACATTATAATGAAAGAGGGGACTCACTATTTTCAGAAAGAACATACATTTATTATCATATGGTAGAAACCAATGTTTTGATGACAATTTAGGGACTTTTGTCAAGTCCGTCACAGGAGAAATATAACAGTCTCTTTGTCTTTCCTGTGACTTCCTTTACAAATGTGGGATTCTACTATGGAATAATAAGTATCCACACTTTCTTTATGTATAATTTACTGCTCTTGAGCTTTGAAATGTTTCACTTTGGTAGTATGATGGCCTGATACACACATACCAATTACACTCTCCAGTACGAAAATCTTATTGCCGAAAATGGGACATCTGAAAGTTCCTTTGTGAATGTCCCATTTTCAAATACTTACCGCTTTCTACTTTTTTTTGTGAATGGGTGAGTATGCCGTTCGGCATACTTTACCCATTCACTTTCACAATTACCGTTATCCTTCCGCCGTCTACAATAGACCTCTGCAACTGCTATCGCCGGACCTGGAACAGGTGAATAAATTATCTGTGCGGGTTAGGGTTAGGTTAAGGGTCAGACTGCAGTAGATGGAAGGTTAGGATCAGGCTGCAGGAGAGGGAGGGTTAGGGTCAGGCTGCGGTAGATGGAGGGTTAGGGTCAGGCTGCAGGGGGAGGGTATTTTTCAAAAATCAGATTTTCTATGCGGGAACCCACACCCCACACATACACACACACACATGTACACACACATAGTGCCAAAACAGGTATTGTAACACCATCTCCTGGATAGTACCTAATATCACTTGTACACAACACTCCAGGAAAATGAAGAGTTTTTAAAAACAAAACAAATACATAAAGTAAATTCTAGCCTGTCCACCTGTTAACTAACACATATAGGCATCCATGTCTACCTGTGCAACACCTAGAGTGCCACTCAAACTAAAACCAGACAGTTCAGAAAAAACTATGGGTTTAGCTGTCTCTCAGTTGAAGCCTCTTGCCTCAGACAGGAGTAAGTACTAATCAGTCTCTCTTAGGCTGGAGGCCATAAAGACCTGAAACTGGACTGATGGATGTTGCCTGTCTTCACTCTCCATTCATAACCCCAGGAACCCTTTACCAACTTTTATAGACAACAAGATGTAATACCACACAATCCTAACGCTGGTCAACGTAATAAAACCATGTGGAGGAAAAACACCTTCCAATACAACATAAGTCCAATACCACTTATAACTGCACAGTTTTTGAAAGGCGGTAAGCTAATTCACTGATTATAGTGTATAAAATCCTCATCTGTATCATACACAGTTAATAAATGAATGTTGCAGAAAGTCACTCACATACTCCAGATAAGGTGTTAAGGTCCATCCGTCCATACAGCTTATGGGCCAGATCCAGAACAACGCTTGTGAGCGAATTTACGCGTGGCGGAGACTTAAAATCGCCATTTGTTAAGTACTGCGCATGCGCACCATAGAAAATATGATCAGTAACGTAGCGTAATTGTGAACGCATGGGCCATTCACGAATGGGCTGGATCCAGACTTAAATAAGTGCTTGAAATTAGTTACACCTGGGCTAAACCGTGTTGATTTCAGGGGGAGTCAAGTTAATTGTATTCTTTGCATGCAAGGATATATATTATTCTTTGCATGCAGGGATATATCTTTGAATTGCTTACTGCACACAGATACTGACCAGCTTTACTATCACACTGTTATTTAGACTTGGGATAGGAAACATCACCTCTCAACTCTAATACTGTTTGAAACAGATGAAATATGACTCCCCTGCAATTAACATGGTTAGTAACATGGAGTAACTAATTTCAAGCACTTACTTAAATCTGGATCCAGCCCAATGTTACTAGTGGAAACAGCTGCTATTCTGGTGCCACTTTAACTAGGAAGCTAGAACTGTTGTTCCCCGATTCCAAGGTATACAACTCTACATGGAACTGTGTTTGCAGTACTTCATTCTAGTCTTGCATATGAGCCCTTATAGTTCATCTTTGCACCAGGAGTGGCAGCTACATCAACTTACTTATATACTTGGTCTGCTCTTGTTTACTTCTCTCAAGAATAACGCTTTCTAAATCTAAATTCTTAATGTAAGTCAGGAATGTGTCCTCCGTAAAGGAAATGCCAAATTTATTTTTTGTCAACTTACACATTCATTATTTTTTATTATTTTTGAAACCCGGCACCCACCGCAGACCCGCCACAGCAGACAGGTTAGTGTATAAGGGGACTCTTAAGGTTAGGCTACGGGGAATGTACTCTAACAATGAATCTGCGGGAACTGGAGTCTTAGGGTTAGGATGCAAGGAAGGAAGTCTTAGGGTTAGGCTACAGGGAGTGTGCTCTAATAATGAATCTGCGGGAACGGGAGTCTTAGGGTCTTAGGTAGTCTGCGGAGAAGGAAGTCCTATGGTTAGGCTGTGGGGAAGGGAGTCTTAGGGTTGGGCTGTGGGGAAAGGAGTCTTAGGGTTAGGCTTTGAGAAGGAGAGGATTAGGGTTAGGACAATGGAAGAGGAGTGAAGACTAAGATAAGGGTTGGGGGTAAGAAAAATACTTACCACTCACCACTGCAATTTCGTCTTGGAGATGATCGATTACTTCTCCTCGGTGAGACAGGAGCAATCAATTTCAGAGCCAGTTCAAAACTAGCTGGTAGAAAATGACTCTTTCTATAAGTAAGATAGAGATGCATATAATTTGTTTGGTCTTCATGCATATTATAAAATACATCATTTTAACTGCCATCTTTACACTAAGAGCATTGGACACAATTTATAGTTTTTTACAGAAACATGACCACTACTCAGACTGCTCAGTTGCTAAGATATCATTTTAATTTGTAAAACTTAGTTGTTAAACCATAAATGAAAAATATGTCCAATCTGTAAAATATTTAAGAAACAAATTGCAGTTAAAACATGTAAATATTTAAAGAACATTATATACAATGTTGAGTTGTGTTTACCATTTTATATATTTGTTATAGCAATAAAGCAGCTGGAACAGAGGATTGTGTCTCAGGATTTATTGAAATCTTTAGTAAAATGTGTAACATTTCAGTTTCCTGCATCTGAGTGACTGCTATAATGTCAAAGTAGATTGAAACCAGAAACTTCCTTCATGTTAACACTTTCCTATTATACAAATCTATAATACACTTATAAACTTCTGAATTCCTACTTATTTGTAAAACATGCTTTTGGGATAATTCGAAATGACTGAAGATTGAGTTGCACCGCTCCAGGGGAGCGCTGTAGGCATGACAAAAATGCCTATCAGGAAGATCAGTAGCGCCGGAGCCCAGTTATTCTTTCTGACAGTGTAACTATATTTTTCATTTCTGACAAGTAGAGGTAGGTGGCTCTGTTACATCAACTTCTTGACCCCCTTCCCCATCTATCATAGTTAATTACTATAGATACATTTGCAACAGCGTGAAGCAGGGGTGCACCGTCAAAGGGAATGTGTTTAAACCACCAGGGGGTATAGCTGTACCTCCTGGGGTGTGTGCCTAGCTGGTTTAAAGCGCTAGGCCACCCCGCTACAAAAAACCCAACAACCTGCATACCAATGGCAGCAATATACCAGCTGCAGGTGTAACTAGTGGCTTATAGTGTTGTCTACACGTATGCATACTAGAAAGGTACAACAGGGTTTCTGAGATAAAACTAGCAGAGAAGAGCTTAGGTGAAGATTAATAGGGACTTAATCTGCCCAGCGAACCCTGGCAAATGTCTTCTATGCAGCCTCTCTCTTCCGTGCTGTGATAACAAGAGATTACAAAGCTGCTTTGCTCTCTCTTGGCCCGTGATCGCTGAAGCCCCTCATGACAATACATGTTAAGGCAATTTTCCTTCCAATTACATTCTATTATGACGCTCTTTTTCATTACTTTTTGCAGGTTTAGGAAACAGAATACAAAGCCTGAGGAACCTCTACAGGAGGTTAATGTCACCCAACCAGGTAATGATAATTAGGTAATCACATCATGCTGTACACTACCCACAGGACAGAGGAAATCACCTCAGTTATGTTGCTAGTAAAGCAGCACATTGTCACCTTGGTAAAACCATGGTGTGCTTTAGACTGTCTGTGTAGTGCATTGTCACTATTAGCATCAGAAACATTGGGGTAGATCCAGACCTAAGTGGTTGTTATGTTATAATGCGTAGCGTATTTACGCTAGCGTAATTTCTATGCACTCCCTAGGCACTCCCCTCGCTTGTACATACTTTGGCCGTTTTACTCTGCCCAAACCCTACCTTAACTTTTCCTAGCGTAACTACTGACGTACGTAATGGATTTACATACGTGACGGCCTAACACGGCCCATACTGTCCAATTTAAATGCCTCCCTCCGCTCCCAAAGTGTAATTACAGGTGTCATATTGATGCCACTGCCCCTTCGTACGTATTTACGCTGATGGTACGTACGTTAGGAGTTATGTGGCGTAACATCTGCTGCGCGCGTGCACAGTAAATACAAATGGGTGAAATTACGTCATCGGCTAGCATATATACACTAACGTCCTTAGCTCAGGATCTGGCCCATTGCTGGTAAATCAGGAGTCAGCAGGTGTAAATCAATGCACCTACGGTGACTTGTAACTATAGTTTGGGTAAATGCTGTATATGACTTCAAAACATGGCGCACCTCTGTATACCTCTGTATCAATAAGTATATATATTATGTTGGAATTGCAGTCATTATTTGTCAATATCATAGTGTTGTCGTTTAGCTTTCATGACACTTAAAGTGTTTTCTCTCATTATCTTCATGCTCCGCATGAAGAAGTAACCAAAGTGAGCAAGGTACCGTTGCAATGTTTATATGTCTCTGTGAACCTACATAGTTGTGCACTTCCGCAGTCTCCCAGAATCCTCTGCAAGAAATCTCTACTTTCATGGAAAAATTCTAAGGACACAACACAATGGACGAGATCCACAATGGCCACTGCTGCTGCTGTGCTTGGAGCTCTGCAGAGGAGATTCCATACCAGATCCCCCACAGAACTACCTAACTACTCACCTCACTCGTACATAATTATGCTCGCAGTCCCTACCTTAAGCTTTCTGCACCATCTCCACATAAAATGGTAACAGTGCAGAAATCAAGATAGTACATAAGGGCTAAACCAGCCCCTACCATATTAAGTACATTCCTCGCCCCTCCCATGGAGTGAAAGCTCTTCCTGCAAGGCCCCACTCCACAGTCAGAATACTTACCTTGATCCAGCTCATGCACCACTTACAAAAAGTGCTTTCCAATCATAGCAATCAGAAAGTGCCTCCTTGTGGTAAATCTGGATCTGGTTCAATATTACTGACATGTGTCTCTTTACATGCGTCTAATCATGATTAAAAAAGCTGAAAAACCGATGACAACCATTCATCTGTCAGTGGTTGTCCTGATACCCATTACTTTAGAATTGTACAGCAGTGGCAGAATGTAACTGGTTGGATATGTCACATGACTGTCATATGGGGTCTTCTATGGGGCTGCTGTGGAGGTCTTCTGACCAATCAACAATTTGTGTTACTGCTGTTATTATTCCCTTGAATAATTCAGGCAGCAAAGGTTGTCATATAAAAACTCATGAATGTTTTTTCTTATTCTATTGCTTAAGTCTGTTTTAGATCCTTTTTGTAAATACAAATTTAGTAATGAACAATAGAATATTTTACTACTTTTTCTAATATATAAACGGTTTATTTTTTCATTACACTAGTTGATGAAGCAAAACCATCTAAGAAAACACATAGACAAGAAAAAAAGAGCAAGGAGCCCAAACCAGTGGCCAAAAAATCCAGCAAGAATAAAATTCCATCAAAGTATAAGAAAGTAGAACATGGCCACAGATACATCATCTTTAATACAAAATCACTGCTATTCTGTGCCACTAAAACTGCCCTAAACTGTCCAATATTAAGACCATAGTAGTATTTCTCAGTGACAGTCACAGTCCAGTTTTACCTGCCAGTATGTTGTATGTTAAGGTTCATCGTGTGTCCTTATAATTCTCATATTGGCAAGTATGCCAGCGCTGTGACTGTCATGAGTTAAGCTGCTATATGGACAATTTATGATTAATTCCACATCTTCCTCCTCTGTTTTGGTGTTGTTTTATTTATTATTTCTTTATGATTTTTTATTAAAGATTTTTTTAATCTGTTAAGGCAAAGCCGGACCTCTCTTTTGTTTCTTGGGACTCACCTACAGGAGGTGCCTTAATGCTGGGCAGGTGAGCTTAACCCAATATAGCTATATTGTGAACAAAACCTCCTTTTTATGTTTGTGCTGACACATAGTGTTATATAATGTTTGTTTGGAGCGCTCTATTGTTCCTTGTAGTTGCACAGTGGTCATTTTGGTCCTTGGCTGCACCGCTCCATTTATATATACACTTGCACACATTTCATATATTGAATTAGAAGTGCAGCCTGTGTTTTTTGTTACTAAGGCAAAGAAATAGGTTTAAAGACAAAGGTTTGGTCAACGAATAACAACATATTAGGTTAGAAGATCGCCATTTGCATATATCTCACATAACATCAGTGAATTAATTAATAAAAAAAACAATCACATAAAGATCTTCTGTTTGTTTTGTATCATTATTTCTGTATCGTACATACTCACTTAACAAATAAAAGCTCCAGATAAGCTCTATGAAATTTGTTTTATGCATCATAAACATTTTAGACATTTACACATTGTGATCATTTGAATAATTGAAGAAAGGGTTCAAGATATGGAGTTAATTATATAAAAGATATTCAAATGTATTGAACAATACAATATTTTACTACTTCTTTTTCTAATATATAAACTGTTTCTTTTTTAATTACAGTAGTTGATGAAGCCCCTGGAATTCAACATGGTCCTGTCCAGTGTAAATTTCCGCCTGTTTTCATCATATTTTCAGCCTCTGCATCCAGTTCACAGTTATTGTATAAGAAATAGCATGCGCTGCAATTTAAATTGTTAAATGTAGTGTTAAAATGTTAAAGGCCATTATGGGGAACCCGTCCATATTAAAACATTCTGGACCGGATTCACAGATACAATTTTGCCTGTTTTTGCGTGCTTATATTTAGGGTCAGATTAACTGTGCATGCGTAGTAACTTTTTCTATGCAACTTACATAGGATTTATGCACGGAAGTCCATTAGGCACGGAATTCTGAATCGCACTTAGTGACATATGTACGGAGGGTCGTGGTTGTCTTCCGTACATGCGAAGTTACGTGAAAGTGGGCGGAGGGGCATTTCAATGGCCTTTTGAGGGTGCGGTTAGTAATGTACGCACGTACGGAAGTAACTTACGCATGTACCTACACCCGTAGAGTTAAGGGTGCCCTATAGAAGTCACCCAAAAAAACGTCCATGTGAGGGGAGTGCCATGGGTGTTGCCTTGCCACGTATGTGCGTATATTTGCATACTTTATACACGCATCAGTGAATATGGTCCTCTATGTTTATGGAAGTTGAGTTTGTTTGTTTGCAGCCAGTAGGTAGGAGAAACCTCCATAACGCCACTTGATTCCATGAAGATATCATTCAATCATCTGTGTGTATGTATAGACAACATGTTTATCAGGGCATTATGCTTCTTACACAGGGAACTTCACAAGGTATGAAAAAAGAAATAATCCAAATTACTCAGTGAGACCATTTGACATAAACACCAGTCCCTGCTTTGTGTCAGTTGACCCTAAAGTTCCCTAAAACACAAACATTGCTCCAAATAAGACATCAGCAAATTAAACTCCACACAGAACTGCACAAATGTTTCAGTTACACTGTCACTGAGAGTAACAGAGATCCAGCTCTACTGATCTGCCTGCATGACCCCAAGCAGAATTTATGACAGGTAGAGGTAGGTAAGAGCAGTGGAAGGGTAAGTGACAGATCAAGCAGGGGCAGATATAGTACCTAGTCAGAGGAAGAAGCAAGGAGGTCTGTTAGAAGTGGCAGTTGGTTGAAGAAAAAGTGGCAGTTGGGGGAAGTAAAATGGCGGTGGTGTAGAGCTAAGGTGACAGAGAAACTAAGGAAAAGTGGTGAAATGCGCATGTTCGGGACAGAAGAGAGAGAGGGCCGAGGTATCGGGAGCAAAAGAAAGCTTAAGTGGGGAACCAAAGGTGGGTCCTGAGAGAGATTCATCGCTAAAGGGCTGAATGCTGACCAGAGGTACTGAGTGCTGAGAGAGATTTATCGCTAAAGTGCTGAGAGAGATTCATCGCTAAAGTGCTGAGAGAGATTCACCACTAAAGTGTTGAGAGAGATTCATCACTAAAGTGCTGAGAGAGATTCACCACTAAAGTGCTGAGAGGGCTTCATCGCTAAAGTACTGAATGCTGACCAGAGGTGCTGAGTGCTAAGAGGGATTCATTGCTAAAGTGCTGAATGCTGACCAAAAGTCCTGAATCCTGAGTGAGGTTCACTGCTAAAGTGCCGACTGCTGATTAAAGATACTGCCATAACGTTCCAAGTACTGAGAAAGAGAGACTCATCACTAAAGTGCCAGATGACAGGAGAACAATTGTTGTGCGGTGCTCGGGTGATATATAAGTGAATGGGGAGAACTGTTGTGGTAAAGGGGAGAGCAGTGGGAACAGCAAATTTAAGTGTTAGAAAGGGGAAAAATTAGATTGGAGGCGGAAACAGCTGGGAAAAGGGACAGTTGCTAATATTGGCAGAGTGAGTTGGGGCGAAGTGAAGTAGGAAGAAGGAGCTGAAGAAAGAGTGGGGAGACACGTAGATGAAAGCTTTAAGATTAAGTGGGCAGCACGTATAATATAGGAGATTACAGTGAGGTCAAACTCTTTTTGGATACATTTCTTATAAAACTAATGGTTTGGTAGAGTTTATTCTAACTGAATTGGTTATTAAGTTGTTACTTTTCCTCATGCAAGAAATTCTATGGTTTTTATACATAATTGGTTTGTGGTACATTGTAACAATAGTAAGAAATTGTTAGGTTTAATCTATGAGCTGTGATAGTTTTGTGTTTTTTATCCAAAACTTATAAAATGGAAATGCTAATTCTCTGAATAATTGTTTAAAACTCTTTTTAAGCCTGCTTTAGAGTAAATGCATGTTTATTAATTTTGGAAACTATTTATTAATTTATTTAAAATAATTACATGATTATTATTGTTAAAATGGTTCTGATAACTAATTTAAAGTAATTGCTTGATTGTAATTGTTAAAATCTACTCTATAACTAATGTAAATTAAAGGCATGGTTATAGTTGATTGAAAATGTTCATTTGTTTAGATTAAAGTAAATACAACTGTATTTTTCAATGCTAATTTCTTGTTGAACATTGAAAAAGGGATTACTTACTATTGTTATATAT
>WWET01001107.1:88864-113898 GCA_011038615.1 Limnodynastes dumerilii | reverse complement strand
TTCCTTCAGCTAGTGTATATCCTATATGCATATAACACACAGCACATAACCCAAACAGAGCATTTCAGATTGAGCAATATTTGTTATTTCCCTTTTCCGATGAAGCTGATGTAGACATATACTTTCTGTTCCCATGTGACTCTACATGAACCTCACAACATCCTTGAAAATGTTTGTACAGTTGCTCTTTGGAGATAACAGGGTTATTTTACCGGAAGACATTATTAGACAAAATGAAATGAAAAAAAGGAGGTCTTCGCAAGTATATTTGTCTTAACATGACTAGGAATTTAGGGTAAAATAAATACACTTTCTCTTAAAATTAAACCAATATATATAAGCAAAATGTATAACCCATGTAAAGTAGATTGTATTCAAGAAATATATATTTTTATGCCAATTTGATTTCCAAAGCACTATGACTTTTATCTCTTCCCTGGAAAAAAGAATGACAAAGGTTCATTTACTGCTAGTGGTACATTAGCAAAGACAACTAGTTCTAAATGAGTTTTGTACTTTATTTGCAGCATTACATAGACTTTTTTCATAAACTGACAATCTACATATCTGTGGGCACAGGCATGGTGTGGCACGCCCAACCGCCAAGGTCTTGGTTAGCAGTTACTTTGGAAAAGAGTGCACAACTACAGACAGGAAACACTCTGAGGCTGTACGTCATGCTCAAAAGCCCCCCCCCCCCCCCCTCTCCGCCGGGGGGTGTTGTCCCCCTATGCAGATAATGCAGGTGATCTACGCATGCATAGAATACTTAAGCAGTCTGCACATGTGCTGGACAGCTGCTGATCTTGTCTACTTTTCTACCCATATCTTAAATAATTAATTATTTACTGTGAGACTATGCCCTATAATTATACCCTACCAAAACTCTGATGGTTACGGACTTGATCCAGACTGGAAAAAAGACGTTTTCCAATTCCTAGGATAAAAAATGCCTGCATTTTGCGAAAGTGCATGTACTGGAACATGTATCCTCTGGATCGATAGTCCTGTACTGGAACATGTATACTCTGGATCCAGAGTCCTTTACTGGAACATGTATCCCCCTGGATCCAGAGTCCTGTACTGGAACATGTATCCTCTGGATCCAGAGTCCTGTACTGGAACATGTATCCTCTGGATCCAGAGTCCTGTACTGGGACATGTATCCTCTGGATCCAGAGTCCTGTGCTGAAACATGTATCCTCTGGATCCAGAGTCCTGTACTGGAATATGTATCCTAGGGATCCAGAGTCATGTACTGGCAAATGTATCCTCTGGATCCAGAGTCATGTACTGGCAAATGTATCCTCTGGATCCAGAGTCCTGTATTGAAATATGTATCCTCTGGATCCAGAGTCCTGTACTGGAACATGTATCCTCTGGATCCAGAGTCTTGTACTGGCAAATGTATCCCCTGGATCCAGAGTCCTGTATTGAAATATGTATTCTCTGGATCCAGAGTCCTGTACTGGAACATGTATACACTGGATCCAGAGTCCTGTACTGGAACATGTATGCTCTGGATCCAGAGTCCTGTACTGGAACATGTATCCTCTGGAGCCAGAGTCCTGTACTGGAACATGTATCCTCTGGATCCAGAGTCCTGTACTGGAACGTGTATCTTATGGATCCAGAGTCCTGTACTGGAACATGTATAGTCTGGATCCAGAGTCCTGTACTGGAATACGTATCCTCTGGATCCAGAGTCCTGTACTGGAACATGTATCTTCTGGATTCAGAGTCTTGTACTGGGAGCAATTTCGACCGCTGGCAGGACAGAGTGGGATGCAAATGACATGCACTAAGTGGGATTAATTTTCGGTTAAGTTTGACCTTTTCTATTGCATATAAATCTGATATATCCTGCTTTTGCTTCTCTGCCTATTAACATCACTAAACTGGCACTAGGGATATTCCTGCTCCCCATGCCCAGTGGGTTGCAGGTCATAGTAAAAGAAAAGTGCTGCACTTTGTCTATATATTTGTCAATTTGGCACTTGAAATCGGGGTAGATTCAGAACTCCGCTTGTAATCCGTTTACTAGCGTAGCATATTTACACGTGCATACCTTCTATACACTCCCCTTGGCACACCGCTTGAATGTACGTATTTTGTCCGAGTTCCGCTTTCCAAACCCTACCTTAACTTTTGGCCGCGTAACCGCTGTCGTCCACACACGTACGGATGGGCAACACGGACTTACGCAGCTAAGCACGCCTATACTGTATACTTTACATGAAAACCCCCGCCTACATTGCGTATTTTAGACATAGTTTTGCCACACGTAAAATTGGCACGCCCACGCGGCCGAATTAATGCAGCAAATACGTGAATGACCCATACACTCAGAGTTCCGTTCCGTAACGTAGCGTATTCTCTGCCGTGCGCATGCGCAGTACATGTGCGCCAGGCGTAAATTTGCACACAAGCGTAGTTCTGGATCTGGGCCATCTTTGGTATCTTTTGCCTTCCCTTAGATCCTGGAGCAGCTGGCTCCTGTAGGAATAAGTGTAAAATAAACAATACAGGTGGATACAAGGGGGAAAAGTAAAAAGCATAGGGGCGGTCCCTGTGTTGCCAGGGGGCGGTCCCTGTGTCATCGGGGGAAGGGTTTGTGGGGGTCCCTGCATCGCCACGGGGCGGGGACCTCCTACTGGAGGTGCCTTGATGCTGGGCAGGGGAGCTTAACCCAATATAGCTATATTGTGAACTAAACCTCCTTTTTATGTATGTGCAGACACTTCAGGCCAGATTTACTAAGCTGCGGGAAAGGAAAAGTGCAGATGTTGCCAATAGCAACCAATCACATTCTAGCTTTCACTTTCCTATTACATACTAGAAAATGTCAGCTAGAATCTGATTGGTTGCTATGTGCAACATCTCTACTTTACCTTTCCCACAGCTTAGTAAATATGGCCCATAGTGTTATATAATGCTTGTTTGGAGCACCCAACCTCTCTTTTGTTCTTTGTAGTTACATAGTGGTCATTTTGGTCCGGGTGGAAAACCCAAAAGTGGCTACGATATATTTTGTACCAAAAATACACAAAAATGAACTGACACCACCAGGACGCCCCATTGTCTCAGGCAAGGGTTGTCTAACGGAACAACCAAGCAGATATTTGGACTACCATTTAAGGAAATATGTCTATAAATTACCATCTTACGTTAGAGATACCCTACAAGTACTTACAAAATTTGAGAATTTTGTTGTAACAGGCGATATGTGGCTAGTAAGCATGGACGTTGAGTCCTTATACACCTCCATATCGCACAATCTTGGTATTGGTGCAGTATGCCATTATCTGAACAATGACAACCAAGGAGACTTTGGGGTTTTCCTATTGGAATTGCTGGAGTTTGTGCTAACGCACAATTTCTTCATCTTCAATAGGGCTTACTATATACAGCTATATGGGACGGCGATGGGCGCGGCATGTGCCCCCACGTTTGCTAATTTGTTCTTAGGGTGGTGGGAGTCGGAGTTTGTATACAAGATGCAAGAATTTCAATCAGGAGTTAAATTCTGGATGCGCTATATCGATGACGTGCTGATGGTATGGGAGGGAGATCAGCATAGTCTAGATATGTTCATTGCAGAATTGAACCGGAATGATTTGAATATTAAGTTAACATCAGAATATAGCAAAGTACAAATACACTTCCTAGATTTGATAATAAGAGTCTCTGACTCAGGCTATCTGGAAAGTGATGTCTTTCGTAAAAGTACGGCCACGAATTCGACATTACATTATTCTAGTGCTCATTTGCCTGCAATTAAAAATAATATCCCTAGAGGGGAATTTCTGCGACTTCGCAGAAATTGCTCTAATTGTGAAGTTTTTGATAGGCGAGCAGAGGAACTGTCTGTAAGATTGAAGCAACGTGGCTACAGTAACAATATTGTGAAAAAAGCAAGGCATTATGCCTCAATGCAGGATAGGCATAAATTAGTACATCAGAAACAGAGCAAGAAAAAAGATGAGAAAGTTCGTTTTATTTCCACCTATTGTCAAAAGTCAAGGACTATTCAAGATATATTAAACAAGCATTTGAAAGTCCTACACATGGATGATGACCTTATACAAGTACTAGGTCAGAAAGTAGATGTATCATGGCGAAGGAGTCCCAATTTGAAAGATGTACTCGTGAAAAGCCATTTTGAACCTAAACAACCTAGGAACAACCTAGGAAGAAATTAACTAACAGTGGGTCGTATGCGTGTGGTCATTGCAACCAATGTCGATACATGAAAAAAACACAGGAATATACAGATAGGTTTGGAAATAGATGTCAGATCAAGCAATTTATTAATTGCTCAACGAGCGGTGTAATATATTGCATTACATGTTCCTGCAATAAAACCTATGTTGGTATGAACAAACGTGTATTACGTACACGCATATATGAGCATACGAGAAATATTCTTAATGCCGAAAAAGATAGACAAAGAATGAAACAACTTACAAGTGTGGCGAGACACTTTCAAATATTTCATAATAGCTGTTTGTCACATTTTGAATTTTTTGGCATTTTGAAAGTGACCCCACACATCAGGGGGGGAGATTTTGTAAAATACTTACAACAACAAGAATCGAAAACGATATTTCTGCTCAATTCCACTGTACCTAATGGCTTAAACGAAAAAAACGAGTTTGGTTCTTTTCTTTGAAAACTAATTATAGGAATAATTGTAGGTTTTGAGAACTTATGTGTTGAGGAAATGTGAGACACAATTATACTGGTGAAAAGCACTTACACCTTAAGGGTGGTAAAGTAATAAGTTAGCTTTATAATCAATTAACAACATATTTAATATGCTTATAAAACCTTTACCATGGGGACACTGCATTTTTTTAAAGTAAAAGATATTGATTGGAACACTGCCCCTTTAAAATGTGTAAAGGGAACGTAGGCACATAGAATAAGGTATAAAGTCTCTCAAAACATCCTATTTAAATTGTCAGATTATATCTAGATATATCCTAAATGTAAAAACCAGCATGCAATTCCTGTAATGTCTACTTAATCTTGAAGAATAACAACTTTCTCCTCTTATCTATGCACAGTTATTTGTAAAATATAATGGCAAGCCTGAAAATTTGAAACGATACTCAAGGATGATCTAACACTAGTAAAACCCACAGATGTCTGCTGATTACAGCCTCAACAGGATTGGTGGGAAGTCATTTAAATGAACGAGTCTGCCTCCAGCTGCTACACAAGCCTTTGACAAAGCCTCACAGCGAAACGCGCGTCAGGCTCTCTGAGATGCGATCTATCCCCACCTGCAATGCTGAAGTTTGGCTCTGATGATCTGGTCAGCTCCCGTTGAAGTCCCAGGCAGAGAGCGTAGGACCACGAGGGAGACATAGGTGCTCTGCGGAGTGAAGTGCCGCCGTGAGGCGGTTTTTGTTTTCTTTTGCAATTTTGTTTTATTTATAGAGCAGGGCTATCTGGGTGGTCTGAAACTCCAAAATTCAGAAAAACAATATGGAAATTTTCTACATGCTGTTCATGGGACTGGTGAGAGACCAATGAATCACTGCAACAATTGTATACTTGTTTATAGCAAGAGTGATAAATGTTTTTCATTTGCAAGGATTTATGAGCTGAAACTATATTGCTACTAAATATCTAGCAGTGAATTGATTGCATAATTATTAGGGGAAGGCTGAGCATTGAATTTTTACTGACACCAATGTGTACGAATTGTAGCTACTTGGTTTTAAAAAACTATTTTCGCTGAAACTGTAATAATAAAGAAGTTGTCTTTTGAAATGAAAAATTGTATGGGACATTTGTGCACCTGATTATATGCGGCTCTATTTCTTCTTTTTCCTTTTTACATTATGTTATATAATGCTTGTTTGGAGCGCCCAACCTCTCTTTTGTTCTTTGTAGTTACATAGTGGTCATTTTGGTCCTTGGCTGCACCCCTCCATTTATATATACACTTGCACACATTTCATATATTGAATTAGAAGCGCAGCCTCTGTTTTTCTGTTACTGTTGCTATGTTTACAGTAATAGCAGATTTATTTCAATAAAGAAACTTCGACCCATCCTCGTTTCTCTAATTTATGGCTCACCCTTGTGGAATCTTTATCTATCAACATTCTGGATGCCAGATTAAAAAAAACAAAAATAAATCCATTCCTGTAAGATGCAGATAGGTCATGAAAAAGCTCAAAACAATCCACTGTTTTGGGAAGCCAGAACAAAAAACATACATGCATATCTACAGTACATATATACATACATATATACATACATATATACTGTACATAAATACATACAGTACATACACACACACACACACACACACACACTGTTCTTATGATTGGAATAGTGGTCAGGTCAGGTCAGTCTATTTGTAACATAGGGCTTCCCCCGTGTTACCCGAGGACGCTCTATAAATAGATTTTCCCATAGCCCAGTCATAACATCTTAGCTCATTTTTGCTTTTTGCATTTTGTGAGCTTGGAGACCTTCACCTTACTGAAACCATCGCTCTGTATGCAGCCTTGTAGATGGCATGAAAATGGGCTCTGCACTTATAAAATGGGGCTGGAGAATCTCACTGCTGCCTGGCCAAGAGAAGAAGTTATTACAAGGTGAGTAGTGTAAGGTTATACATTACATGTTGGGTATAATACAGGTCTGTGGTGGCACATACTATAATATATGTGAGGTATATTTGGGTTTGGAAATGGCTATAAACAGTATATAGTGTACCATTCCCCAACCCCTAATATATTATAGTATGTGTCATTCCCAGACCCCCAATATACCCCAAATATATTATAGTATGTGCCATACACAAACACTAGATCCACAATTGCATAAGACAGGGTACTTAAACATTCCAAGTGCACATGGCAGTTATGCATTGGAACACACAGTAAGCGATGATGGATTCCATGCTGTGATGCTCTCCATGGCGGGGTGTGACAACCTACCATCCACACCGTGGATGTATGTACTGTAAATCATACAGTAAAGGCTTCATTTAGCCATTACATAGGGTCCTCCATTATGAATGGGTGCCTTATACACAGGGGCGTGTGCGTAAAGGTTAAGGTAGGGTTCAGGGCTTGGAAGCTCCGTGCTTGTGAGGAGAGGGCATGGGTAGTTCAGTTCCCTTGCACGCACATAATCTAGGATCACTCTTAGCCTACAAAAGCAACTGTGGAGACTTACAAGTGTTGTGCGTTCCTATGTCTGGATCCATGCCTGTGTTGCTGTTCTTATGATTGGAATAGTGGTCAGGTCAGGTCAGTCTATTTGTAACATAGGGCTTCCCCCGTGTTACCGAGGACGCTCTATAAATAGATTTTCCCATAGCCCAGTCATAACATCTTAGCTCATTTTTGCTTTTTGCATTTTGTGAGCTTGGAGACCTTCACCTTACTGAAACCATCGCTCTGTATGCAGCCTTGTAGATGGCATGAAAATGGGCTCTGCACTTATAAAATGGGGCTGGAGAATCTCACTGCTGCCTGGCCAAGAGAAGAAGTTATTACAAGGTGAGTAGTGTAAGGTTATACATTACATGTTGGGTATAATACAGGTCTGTGGTGGCACATACTATAATATATGTGAGGTATATTTGGGTTTGGAAATGGCTATAAACAGTATATAGTGTACCATTCCCCAACCCCTAATATATTATAGTATGTGTCATTCCCAGACCCCCAATATACCCCAAATATATTATAGTATGTGCCATACACAAACACTGACCAACTTTATTGTAAAACCCCAATACAGTGTTGATCTACAAAGCATCACCTTCAACTTATTCTGTTTGCACATTTTGCATTTGCTTCCCCTGCAATTCAACACGGTTCTCCCAATGTGCAGTTTTGCTCCTTTTCCCCTGTAGCTCCTTATGGAAATGAAAGAGATTTGTACCCAGTGCGGCTGATCCAGAATTAGAAGTAAAAGGAAACATTTAAGCAAATTTGGTCCTTGGCAATAACCATGTTGAACTGCAGGAGGAACTTAATTTAAAATATGTACCGAAAATGAATTGGGAGGAAATGTTTTGTGGCTCAGCTCTAAATTAGAATTTAAAAATAAAGATCAGTTCAATATTTGTAGGGACTAAGCAAAATCAACCAGTATTTTCATTGCATGTAAAATACATAAATAGATGTACATAGATAAATGACAGGTAAACAGATGTACACATAAGGTAATCATAAGGCGTTAATATGTAGGGTAGCCAATCAGCATAGGTCTTAGGGGTGGGCTCTTGGGGGATGAGGGGTGGGGGTATAAATTAGGTTTACAGGAAGTGCTAAATCCCTTTTTGCTGCAGCTTTTCCCTCCCTGTTATATTGAGTGGATTAACGTTCTTTTATTTCCAGATGGGGCATGGGTTGGTGGTAGCGGGGTGTGGGTCTCTGCTTAAAACGGCTCTATTTCCTCCCAGCCAGTTGCGAACTGGGATGAAGCATAGCAATTGATCCACGGAGCACCGAGCTTTCGGTGCTCTGAAAAGTAAATAAAAAAAATCCCCCACTCCTTTCCCTAATTATAACCCTAACCCTCCCCTCTCATTACCCTAACCCTCCCTACCTGGCAGCCTGACCCTAACCCTCCCTTCCTGGCAGCCTGACCCTAACCCACCATCTCCCGTAGCCTGACCCTAACTGTCCCTTCCCTGCAGTCTGATCCTAAACCTCTATCTCCTGCAGCCTGACCCGAACCCTCCCTACCCCACACCCTGGAGAGGTTACTCACCTTTCCCTCTGTCCAATGATAGTGTAGACGGAATGGCGGCGGAGGGATATCGGCGATGGCGGTATTTCCGAATGAGAACGTTTATGTATGCCAATCGCCATACTCACCCATTCTGGAAAAAAAAAATAGAAACTGGGCAGTATTCGAAATAGGAACATCCGAAAAGTTACTTTCGGATGTCCCTATTTCGGAACTCAAAGTTTCTGACCAGGGTCTGCAACCAGTGGTAGCAGTGGGTGGTCAGCAGATATTGGCTCTGGTTAAGGGCGTAGACAAGGTATGGTTCCAGCATGGACACACCTCTCTAGAGTAGCTGGTAGCCATGCCAGGTGGCTGGGTCTCGTCATGCCTTCCTGAATCTTCAGGGTGCACAATGTGAAAGAGAGGGAGATTCAAGTGGCCATAGATTTCCGTCGGGGCTGCCTGTCCTCCGCTTGGGGTCTCCCTTCAGCTGATCTCCCCACCTGCTGATGTGCCACCTCTCCACAAATTCATAGTCCGTTTTAATTATAATTAATAAAATCTATGCCAAAATAAAGCCAAAATGTTGTCCGTGTCGTCATTTATAGATAAGTATGAGTAGTGTGTGTAACAGGTCAGCCTTTGGCAGTTTATAAGCATTTATCCGTTTCTGCTACATACTCAGGTCCATTATTGGGAGATGACAGAAGAGAAGGAGACCAACTTGGGGTACAGTCTTGCCCAGTTGTAACCAATTTTTGACTGTTTGTATGCTTATACCACAACATTCTGAAAGCAATCTTTAAAAATAAATGATCAATTGTAACGGAAACTTTTTATTAGCTCTTACAGAAGAATACTGCCGTATTAAGAAATAATTTTGTTTTTCAGGATGGAAATACTAAAAGGAAAATGTTTGTTTGCCAGTATGCTGCACTAATGCTTTATTGCAATGTCATATACAGCTAACTAACGTCTGCTTAGGAAGTCCACGCTGAGATTTACTCTTCCTGCTGTTAGAGGTGAACCCCCACCTGGACCTTCTGCGAGGGGGTCCTGACAACGATCTTCCCTCTGTCAAGAATATAACTCTAGCAACCGGTTGGAGAAGTCAAGTGAGACACGTCATCTGAGTCTGCAGCAAGAGTTCTAGTTTATTGTTACAAGTGAAGCTCCTTTATAGTGAGCTTGTCTGATACACCAGTTTTAAGGAATTTCTTAATTAGACAAAGAAAGAATAGTAATATATGTTCATGCATAAGCTCGCTCAGGGACACAGGTGCAGGGAGGACATTTCACTCCTACGACTCCCACAGCCCTATCTTGCAACAGTTTCTGAAACAATCTTGAATCTCACGGTTTGTAATAAATGCTTAATTCTGCTAAAATTCAGATTCTTACAGATACATGCAGTTCTCAAGAAACGAAACTTAGAGATAGAGTACAAGATGGAGAGAAGAGGAGAGAAACAAAATGGAGTTTACTTTATTTATTACTTTAACCTGCTTCTCTCATCCTAAACCAAGATTTATCACCAATTACCCATAGCCAGGAACAAGCACTGCAGGGCAAGAACCATACACAATGCCAGCTAGCTATTTGCCAATAACTAGGAACTAGTACAGTCCAAGAAAATAAAATTATTTTAGAGGTATTCGGTGCTCAGACAGCTACAGGATGTATTATATAAGGGGATCTACCTCCCCTCTATAGTATAATGGAAAACAGTGTATATAACAGTATAACTAGCACTAGATATACACAGTTTTCCAGGAACTAGCAGAGTGCTTGTAGTCACTAAGGCCCAGATCCAGACATAAGACTGCTAGGTCAATTATTCATGCATGCGCCCTCCAGATGTTACACTAGGGTTTTGCTGTTAACACTAGCGTAGCAAGAATCCGTATAAGCCCATTTCATAGGAAATGGACCGTGCTTCCCCTCCGCCCTCTAAAGTGGGCTCCTACATATTGACCACTGATCCGCACAATTAACTTAAGGCAGGCTTATGGCAGCGTAAGTGTAATTGTCTAATCCCCACTACCTATTTGCCACCTTCAACTCTCACCTCCTCCCACCTATGTCTGCCTTCATCCCCACCTTGGCTGAGAAAGAACACTCCCTTCTTTTATCATCCCCTCCATCAACATGCCCATATGACCCTATCTTTTTTCTTCAGTATAAATTCTTTATTTAGGAAGACAAGCATAGATAATCATCAGTAAATACAGACCATAACTGACATGTGGTGGCAATACCTATAAACATTGCTGAACAAATGGAGTTTAGGTCTAGCTGATCCTACATGTTTTCAAGAGAACACTCGAAATGCAAATGGTCTGCATGACGTAGTAATAACTCAGCATAAAGATAGAGAGAAAAGAGAAAAAAGAAGAACGGAGGATGGGAAGGAAGGGTGTAAAGAGAGAATGCCAGAAGCATGCTTCAGAATACTTATATATGACTTATCGTTGACCAGGGTGAGGATGAATGAAAGACCGTAGGTTTTTAATGGATTCGCTAGAGGGGAGGTATCCAGGTATATGATCCATGGGAGCCAAGTGGTTTGGTATTGTGCAAATTTGTCTGTTGCAGATAAGATCAATTCGTTCATAGACCTATAAAACACCACTCTTTTGACCCATTTGGATATTGTAGGGGTGGAGGTAGAGCTCCAGTGGACTGGAATGACAGCTCTGGCAGCATTAGCCAAGTGTAGAAGTAGCGAGTGTTTGAGGGAGACGATAGGTCCAGGAGGAAGTGAGAGCAACCAGAATTTAGAGTCGGCAGGGATATCCAGACTCACCACCTTACGTGTTATCTCAAGGATCTGGTCCCAATAAGGGTTTAGTTTTGAGCAACTCCACCATATGTGCGCAATGGAACCTATAGCAAGATTGCAGCGCCAGCAAAGTGGGGAGACTTGAGGAAGAAATGTATGGAGCATTTGCAGCGTCCTATACCATCTTGTCAAGATCTTAAGCTGGGTCTCAATCACTGAGAGACTACGGGAGCATACTTGGGTAATTTGAAAAATCCTTGACCATTCATCTGGTGATGGGGTGTCAGTTAAGTCTCAGTCCCAAGATTCTGTAAATCGAGGGGAGGCTGGGATAGTAATCTTTCAGTAGTAATTTATAAATGGTGAATATTGTGTGTTTGGTGGGGTGGACCTGGGCACAAATCGCCTCAAATTTAGTAAACTCCCTTTTGAAGTGCATGGAGTGCCTGGTAGACGAAATGTAGTGACGTATTTGATAGTAGGACCAGATCGAGGAGGATAACAGGGAGTGCTTGGTTTGGAGCTCAGGGAACATGAGGAGAGCCATTATGTGCTATATGGTGGATGCAGGATAGCCCAACTGCAGTCCTCTCAGCCAGATTACGGGGATCTAGGCCCGGAAGGAAATTCGGATTGTAGCACAGTAGTGTTAATGGTGAGTGATGAGAGGAAATTGTGTTCCTCAGGTGGGCTCATCTCCATACCTCCAAAGTTGGCGTAATGGGTGGGTGAGGTAAAGTATTAAAGGTGGGGAGCCATGGTAGGAACCGCAGAGAAAGAGCAGTTTTCGAGGGACATCCATTGCTTCCGCATGGAGGGGGATGTCCAATCTATGATCCTCTGGAGATGAATTGCATGATGATAAGCTGACAAGAGAGAGGCATGCAGACCACCCGGAGCTCTTCAAGCGGAATAGGACATCCCTCCGGCATCGGCCCAGATGAAATTTACCATAAGGTCCTGTACTAATTTAAAATATGAAGTGGGTATATGTATAGGCAATGCTTGGAGGACGTATAGAAATCTTGGAAGGACATTTATCTTCAAGACATTTATCCTGATTAGCCAAGAGAGTTTGTTGGCGGACCAAGTCACAAAGTCTTTTTTAATTACCTCTACTAGCGGAGGGAAGTTCCGCTCAAGGAGCCCGGAACAATCTTTTGTAATGTTCACCCCCAGATAGCGAATATGGGAGAGCTGCCAGGAGAACTTGAAACATCGACCAAGGGCGGCTGCGTCAGTGTCATTAATATATAGGCCTAGGGCCTCTGATTTTGAGCAGTTGATCTTGATATTGGAGAGCACTCCGAATTTAGCAAACTCTTTCATTAATACTGGAATTGAGGAGTTTGGGGAAGTAATAAATGAGAGGACGTTGTCCGCAAACAATGCAAGCTTGACCTCCTCGCCCCCCATGAGAATACCATGTATGTCCGGATGAGAGCGAATAGTCCTAGCCAATGCCTCGATGCATAGGACAAACACAAGGGGGTAGAGTGGACAACCCTGGCGGGTCCCATTGGTTATGTTAAATGGATCTGAGAGATTGCCATTGATTTCAAGCCTTGCACTCGGGGAAGTGTATAAGGCCATGACCCAATGTATAAAAGGAGGACCCAGACCCATGCGGAGCAAGACTCCTCTCATAAAGTCCCATGCCACCCGGTCAAACGCTTTTTCCGCATCTGTTGATAATGAGACCAGAGGGATTCTATGGGAGTCAGCCCAATGAATTAAATTAATAGCTTTCGTGGAGTTGTCCCTGGCCTCTCGGTCTGGGACAAAACCCACTTGGTCGGTGTGGATAAGAGTGGGTAGAAGATGTTGTTGCCTGTTGGATAATTGCTTAGCGAAAAGCTTTAAGTCAATATTTAGAAGTGAGATGGGGTGGTAACTCTCGCGTCGGGTCCTTCCCCTCCTTTAGAATCAAAGTAATATGGGTCTCTAGGGATTGAGGAGAAAAGGGAGTGGACTCAGATACTGTGTTAAAGGCTTGCAACATGATAGAGAGGAGTTTATCGGGAAAAGCTTTATAGAATGCCATCGTGAAGCCATCAGGTCCAGGGCTTTTACCTACAGGTGAAGATTTAAGTCTTCAGGAGATAGTTGGGGAAATTGACAGTCAATGAGATATTGAGATATACAGGCCTGGCGTTCTGATAGTGGACAGTCAGTAGTGGATGTGAGTATGTTGTATAGTTTAGTGTAGTAAGTGTGAAAGACCGATGCTATATCACTGTTGAGATGAACTTTCCTACCCTGGGGTCCTGAATAGTTTGGATGTATGTCAAAGACCTTTGAGCCCTTAAGGCTCTCGCAAGCATTCGGCCTGGTCAGTTGCCCCATTGAAAGAATCTGTTTCTGCATTTCCGGTATGCAAAACTTATCCTTTCATCACCCTAGTGGTGGTCAGTTCTTGGGGGTGGATTTATGCTGTGTTTCTAGAGTGACAATTCTTGGTAAGTAGGCGAGTGCGGTTGGCCTCCTTCTTTTGTTTGAGGTATGACCCCAGTTGAATGCATCGGCCCCGAAGAATGCGCTTCCCAAAGTGTGACTTGAGAGGTGTCCCCGGTGTCATTATCCAATATGTATTCTCCTAGTGTATTTTCTAGTTGTGTCTTACAGTGAGGGTCTTGTAGGAGTCTTTCATTAAACCTCCAAGTCCATGCCTCAGGAGCTGGGTTAGGAGGTATTAAGATGGGAAAAAAAACTGGGGAGTGATTAGACCAGGTTTGGGGACCTATGGAGGCATCATGTAGGAGGTGGAGGTGATGGTGGTCTATAAACAAGTAGTCCAGTCTCGTGTAAGTCGAGGCGTAATGCGAAAAATATGTATAATCTCGATCGTCTGGGTGAAGGAGGCGCATGAGTCAAGGAGTTGTGAGTCATGGAACAAACATCTAATTTTTCTAGATATGTTCAAGGAGCGGCTCGCTGTGATGCGAGAGACATCTAGGTTAGGGTCTAAGGACCAATTTAGGTCACCTCCCATAATAACTATCCCTTATTTTTCTGTTTCAACCCGATCAAGGATTTTAGTTAGGAATGGTAATTGACCAGTGTTGGGAGCATATATCTTAACAAAGATATAGGTATGACCACGTAGCTTACCTTTAACTAAGAGTCCCCTCCCCTTCCCAAAGTGCAGGACTGTGTTGTCAGTAATGAGGAAGCGCCGTAAGAACAGAATTGCCACTCCCTTAGATTTACTCGCCAGGTTGTGATTATAGAAGGTAAGGGGGTAGGGCCCGCTAGTGAGGAAAACGTCTGAGCGAAAGTGGGTCTCTTGGATAAGAGCTACATCAATCTTCTCCGAGCGTAAGGTGTGAAAGAGTTTGGAAAGTCACCAGCACACCCCTGACAGGGAAAAGGGCTATTACATGGGCTATGGCAGATATGAGGAGATGGAGACAAGGCACCCAGACCACCACTCAGTTGCCTATGCTGACAGGCCACAGGAAGTGCTTTGAAAGATGGCGCCCGGCAGCTCAGCGTTTTCGCGCCAAGCAAATGGGACCTGCAGCAGCCCTCTCTCTCCCTCTCTCCTTCCACTCTAAGACCGCCGCTGGAGCCCTCCAGGGGATAGCAGATCGGGCCAGGGACCCAGCAGCACTCAGGAATTTGTTCCAGCCAACTGCCCCCTCCCCCGCCGTGCAGAGAGCCTCACCGCACCGCCGGAGCTCCAACACAGCTGATCCAGGAACCAGGCGCAGCATCAGCTGACAGCCGACGGACCTCCTTCACCACGCAGCAGCCAGAGAGCCGACACAGCCGCAGGGGACCACAAATAGCCGGATTAGATGCAGGATATTGCGGGAGCCGAGGTGACACGCGCCTTACTCCATGCTAGCCCCAAGCCACGCCCCCACTTTTTTCTTTTTTACTTTGGATTGGTCCCTCAGTGCCTATCTCTGCATTTATATGATTATTGTTGTACTGAAATGTTTTTATTGGTGGCACTGAAAGCAATTTTACAGTGATTAAATGACTACCTGTTGCGTTCCAGGAAGATGGTGAGAGCCCAGGCTCTGTTGAGGTCTCTGTGCGATCAGCTAATAGCCATGATTGGCGTTGCAGTCTCCATTACTACACAGATTGTCAAGGCTAAACTGGAAGTCCTGGGGAGCCTCCTTCTCAATAATCAGCGGTGTGGTGGTGACTCATGAAGTACTCACACTGTTCATACATTGGTGTAAAGTTGATTATCTACATCTATTTATTGTCTGTTTGCTTCACTGTTTGTTACTTTTGTCTCTGATGAAGGGGACAAGGTGTCTCTGAAACATCGGAAATATATATAAGAGCCATTCTGCTCCTCACCATTATACGCATGCACAGTAGCATCCACATGTTGTGATGCTACTGCACATGCTCCAATGATTAGCAGCAGAATTAATAAAAAAAATAACTCCCTCTATTAATGACACCTGCCCCCATCTTTTTAGTCCCTTACTACTTACCTAATAGCGGCGGCGGCGGGGAGCTCCCAGTACCAGCTTCCCCGAGAAATTTCACAACTTTCTGCCACATCCAAGGTGGCAGCGGGGATCCTTCCTATGTATCGGAAAGACCCACAGCCGCTATTTTGAATGGGACAGGAAGGCGCTAAATCTAGAGGTAAGGTTCAGAATGTGGAGATGGCGGCATCACAGGATGTTGCTAGGATGTTCTGTAGTTTACCTCTACATTTAGCATCTTCCTGCCACATTCAAGATGGAGAGAGCGTGTTGTTCTGATACACAGGAAGGACCCCCACTGCCATCTTGGATGTGGCAGGAAGATGCATAATACAGAGGTAAGGTGCTGCATATAGAGATGGCAGCGGCAAGTGTCTTCTCCGCTACCTAGCACCAGGGATGGTGCTTCATATACTTCATGCAGTATCTGTTTATTTTTAAGTATGTCATGATTATTCTTATTTCAAATTGTATTTTAAATGTTTAATTTTGTTTACATGTTAATGAGAGTACTTGCTGTTTTTAGTAATAAACATTTTTTTTTACTTTTCCAAAGCCTAATCAGTGCGTTTAGTTACGTATCTCTGAATCATAATTTATTTTAAGCACCTTAACGCACAACCGATTCACAGCTAATAAAGTCCGCACAAACATGGTTATACGTGGAAAGACTTACATCCTTACGTAGCACACCCGACACAGGAGGAGTGGTTAACCGAGTTCTTTCTTTTCTCTGAATCAGTATTGCAGATTTTTCATGTGTGTATCTTTAGGTAAGTTCGCAATATTACTCTTAACTGTGAATCAGGTCCAAAATGGGCTTAATCAAGATTTTGATGGTTTCTTTCTACTACAAAGAGAAATACATCTATAATGAAGTTAAAACAGGATTTTTGTTTTTTGTAAGTAAGTATATTATAATTATATTAAAAGTAATTATATACCGGTGCTTTCTATATCCCTACTGCATACACATATGCCACACTGAATATTTGTAAGTGCTTATTAATAGTTGCATACAATATTGTGCATATGTTTAATGCAGATGTAGAAAAAATGCTGCAAAGTAAGAATTCTTTCAAAAACAGAAGTATTAATATTTTTTTTTTTTTTTTTTTTATCAATTAACAAAATACAAAGTGAATGAACATGAACAGAATGAATGAATAGAAGAGAAATCTAAATCTTGCACTATGTCAGTGATTTTATAGGATTATAGTCAGGTATATGATTAACCAATCACACCAAACGGGTTATAATCATCATCATTTTCATATGTAGGTTGAAACATAGCCATTACCTGAAACATAAACAGCTGTGTAGGAGGCTTAAAAATGGGTGAAGAACAGCCAAACTGTGCTACAAAATGTTAGGTTGTGGAAGAAAGTTTCATGTCACAGGTCATAGACCAATTGGTTCTCAATGCAGAGAAATGCAGGTACTTATCCTTTAAGCAATACTATCAAGGACAGATTGGTTCCAAATTTATTCTGCAGCAGGACAACGACCCCAAACATACTATTTTAAATATAAATTTCTTTTTAAATTGTAATAACATTTCTCCATTATATTTCTGCAATAGTAAAACATTTTAAATATATATATTTAGGACCATGTTTATGACATTTTATATTCTTAATGAATTGTGTATTTGCAATTTCTTTCCTTCATTATTAACACTAAACCTATTTTCTTGGTGTGGTCTGTAACCTATATGTATGTTTTCTCGAATTATGTTTCATCAGGGGTGTATCAATGGGTCTAGCGTCCTCCCCATTACCCATTCACTCTCATCATATGCCTCCAGCACCTCCCCCACCCCAGTACTCCCATAATGTGCCTCCAGCCTCCCCCAGTACTCCCATCATGTATCTCCAGCCCCCCTCATACTCCCGTCATGTCATGTGTCTCCAGCCCCCCGCAGTACTCCTATTATGTGCTTCCAGTCCCCCTGTACTCACAAAATATGTTCCCAGTACTCTCATCATGTGCCACCCACCCCCCTAAATGGTCCAGCTGAGCGGTCTCCTGTGTCACTGACAGACAGGGGCATATCTACCCCTTATCTACGGGTGGCATCGCCGGGCGGCATCCCCCTTTGGCTGGTGCCATCCTGGCCGAGGGGTAGATATACCCGTGTTTCATTACCAGCAAATAAGATTAAACAGATAAAGGAAAGTAACAAGAAAACACAGGCTGCACTTCTAATTCAATATATGAATTGTTTGCAAGTGTATATATATAAATGAAGTGGAGTGCAGCCAAGGATATAAAAAGGACCACTGTGTAAATACAAGGAACAAAAGAGAGGTACAGCGCTCCAAACAAACATTATATAACACTATGTGTCAGCACATACATAAAAGGGAGGTTTAGTTCGCAATATAGCTATATTGAGTTAAGCTCACCTGCCCAGCGTCAAGGCACCTCCTGTAGGTTAGTGGAAAGTAAAGGGAATTAAAGAAAAAGTATTTGTTACTTTGGGTTTCTTTGTATAACAACCATTGCACACTCCAGACTGCTGCATGCACTATAGTCCAGCAGTGTAAAAGTTAAACTTGCAATTTAGGGAAAACTGTAATTTCACATTTTAAAATCCCCAATTAATCTTTTGGGCTCTGCTAGTAATAGTCCTCAGAAGGGTTCCATGCATTAGCCCCTCCCCCCTAATTTTGCAATTTTGGATTGTTTTAATTCTTACGGTATAATTCATACAAATCTATACCAATTAGTGTATTTTTTTTTCTTTTTTCCAGTGATTTTCAGAGCATTACAATTTTCAAAATGTCACATTGCTGTGCTGGTGACTAAATCTCCAGAGATTCCATAACGCCAATTGATCTGCCTTGCTGTCAGATCCATGGAACACAAACAAACTGAAGCTTAACTGTAAAATGTACACTTAGATGTGTTGGATTAACCTGAATTCAAAATGATCATCACAAATTTTTTTTAACAAACCTCTTACATGTGTGAGGTCTCTAAATAATCACACACATCCTGACATTCCAGAGAAACCCAAAGCACAGAGATGTATATATAACAAGTGCGATTTGTGGGCTGCAAGTAGATTTCACTCTGGTGCCTAAGAAGGTAAACTGATTATATAAGCAATTAAATAGAGCAATTCATGGGTAAACAAAGCTAAATATAACAGAAAACAAGGGGCCACTAGTTTAGATTTAGGGATAAAAATGATGTTCAATAAATGTGTATGTAGCAAATACAACAGGAAAAGAAGACAGGAGGTGGGTTGTATTTGTAAGTTTGAGTTGTTTAAGTTTGAAGAGATCAGCAGTATTAAGGCAGGGTCCTGTCGAATGTCTGGGCATTTGGAGTGGTTCCCAAGAACTTACACAGATCCTTGGATACAATAGGGGTCCTTTGCCTTCATAGGATTCGGTCAGTAGTTCCTGTATTTCAGATTGATGCAGTGTAAATTGCTGCTGAGGCAGGTAGTTCCACAGTTTGCAGCTCTCTTTCTTCAGGCTATCACCTCATAAAATTACAAAGCCTACAATGAAAATCCATAAACACATAACATGGTTATCTAAATGCTATAGAAGGGTTGGATTGACACATCCAATTTTGTTGCGAGCAAAAGATTAGAATAGATGCACAATTTACATCTGTGTGCTCAGATTTTAATCACACCCACTAATATGAACAAACGTCTGACAGTCTGGGTTTACCAAACACACAGAAGCCTTGTTCGGTATATGTTAAGATGACTTAAATGGGACAGCCATGTGTGATCTCAAACCAACCCCTCTTTCAGAGGTATCATTCTTCTTAAGTCTGGATGTATCGGAATGTGTTCTGGTTATCGCAGCTTCACATATATGTGCAGTATAAAAAATCTATCCCTCTATATTTATGACACATAATTGGTTTGAATATCACATGCAAATGATAGAACATTAGAACTGTCTTGCTTAAATGTGTGAGTGTTGTAGATTTATTACACTGTAGAAGCTGCTTCTCGAAAATTTGTATATAGGGCATCTGATTTTACAATCTACAAACACACATTCATCCATGTAATCTTATCGGAACGCAATATGCTTAATCAAGATCTTTAACTCTTCCAACAGGGGTGGTTTTCAGTTAGTATTAAAATGTATTAAATTAGTACGTACAGTATACAGGGAATTCTTAGGGCTGACCAATTCAGACTTCTAAACCATTGCTATTTTAAGTGAGAATAGATCACAGCTTTGAAGGTAGGGTCCCGCTGTCGTAAATCTGTGCAAGTGATAAACTGTGCTACATTCAGAGCTCCAACCACAGCAGAAGCGAATCATTGGATTCATTCCAAAGTCTTCACAGCCACCTCTGAGGACCAGTCCAATGTTGAAATGGCAGGTGTGTTTATGCCTAATGGTATAGCATCCACCTATTGATCAAGACACTGTCAAACCCTCCAGACAATCCACATTGACAATCTGGATTTAAATATATAATCTGATAAATCCAATTTACAGTCATTGGGCTGGACCGGACTTTGACCGCATATACGCAATCTACGTACCGAAACTATACATAGATTACATACATAGCTTCTACGCATGCGTAGTAGCTAGCAATCACCATCTTACAGCCGCTTGTACCCGATGGCCATAGTTCTGGATCCGGCCCATTTAGAGTAGATATATTTTCTGTTTTCTAAGTTACGCATTTCTGTACTATGGATGGACCGGATCCAGACTCCCGCACACTTTCTGAGTCACCACCCCGTCACTCCCCTCTCTCATTACGCTGCCATAAGCCTGCCATTAGTAAATCGTGCGGATCAGAGGTCCGTACGACCGCTGATCCGCACAAGTGTGGCATACCCATCCCACACTGTACAATTAGCGTTCTTCCTCCCACCCACTTTAGCGGGCGGAGGGAAAGCACAGCCCATGTTATGGGCCTAATGTTATTTAATCTTGATCCGGTCCGATATGATTAAAATGCATGCACATATTTCCTATCCTGTATGCCTGGGGAAAAGGAACAGTAGTGGAAAGCACACTAGTTTTAGTTTTTTGCATATCATTGCTTTACCTACTTTTGCAGCTTGATACATCTATATACACATTTATTAGCAATTTACCATACAGGAAAATATATGACTATATAAAAAAATTTGCAAAAATAAAGAGGAAATACCTATGTGCACGAGGCATACTTACATTTTTTTTTTGGTTCCTTTTAAACTTGCTCCAAGCTCATCTCAAAAAGCAAAGAGATTAGAGGCAGAAGTTAGACAGTTTTTTTTGTGAATAACACATCCTGGTTCCCTTTAATTCATCATCTTCTGTGGCAGAAATATAAACATACATGTCAAGTGTCAGCTGCTGGTGATGGTGCGGAAGATGATGTTCAGGCTATACCGAATCTCCCTTGAGCATCTATATATACACTAAAAGCATTGCCTCTGAACTTAGGGAAGTGTGTGAAGTAACTGCTTTGTCATATGACCCTAGGGACAAGAGCAAAATAATTGCACTGTTGTTTCTGAAAGATTTGCTAAATCTCTTTGAAGATGCTACATTTATCTTAAAGGATTATTTTTTCTGATCTTTGAAAAAATTTATTCATTTAACATATTTGCCTGGGAAACCTTCCAAATAAAAACGCTTGGCACATTTGTAGATATTAAATAAATATTAGTTGAAAGAGGTTCTATTGCCGTTGTTGTACAGGACAAGTACATGCCATAAAACAGAATATAATAACAATTCCACTTAATGACTACATTCAATAACATAAAACAATACAACATTTTCAGGGAAATTTTTTAAATGATCACTTTGTAAAGAAAGTAATGTTTGCCTTTTAAATAGTCATACATAGAATTCAATTTACAAAGTGAAATATGTTACTCTTTGTAATATGCAAATGCAAAAGATTGACTTTATGGCTCATTGGAGGTTAATTGATGGATAGGGAAAATACAACTCATGCTTACTGCGTGACTGTATTTTTATATGGTACTATTGATTAAAACATATTCACATATTGACACTCAGTCCAGCATCCATCACTTCAAGCTTTGGGGGAACTCAGAAACAACCAAACAAGTTTTCTATAATCTTAAAGCATAAAATGTACCAAAGTGGAATTGACTACAAAAACTGATTGAAAGGAAAGGTGAAATGTGGGGGAAGAATAAATGAAGACCTGATCCCAAAACCACAAAAAAAAAATCTCAAATTTATTATCAAATTATTATTTCAATCTCAGGGATCAAATGCGCTATTATTCATTGTATGATGTATGTTTATAATTAATATCATATGCGACATCCTCAGTGACATCACATAGGGAGACCGCAGACCTGCTTTAATAGCAGGTTGGTGCACAGGGATGTTTTTCCCTCCGTATTAGCCCACTACCTGCCAGGCCCACATCAGCTCCACGCCTGGGACAATAATCCTTGCTGTCCCCTCTGGTGGTGGCCCTGTGGACACTCACTGTAAAATAAGAGAAAATTTGTCTCATAAGGCAATTAAATAAACTGGCATATATAAATAAAAAAAATAAGAAAATAATTTTATAATTTTATTTATAGTAATTTAACCAAACAAAAAAAAAAGCAAAAACAAAACTGTTTATTTAATACACACACACACACACCCACACACACACTCACACACTACACAAACAAATCTTGTTCCAGAATACATTGATAATCTAATATCATTGGACCAGATTTAGAATTCCACACGTTAGGCTATTAACACAATCCTCTTGCATAAGTAAGCCTAACTTTGACATCTGCGCATGCGATGGGGATCTCCTGGCGTACTCCAGATCTTTGCTCGTATGGAAGCTTGCAGAGGTCTGGATCCAGTCCATTTAAAACACATGGAAGAAATCACCTCTTTATTAAAAAAAATACATTTTAAATGATCCCTATTTAAAAAAAAAGTTCAAATGGATAGAATCGAAGCCAGCTGGGTGTAAGTCTTTAATTTCTATATATGCTTTGAAATATTTGTATCATGTATGTAGATTATTTAATGAAAACTTAATCCAGACATCCAATGCCAGATCCCCACAGGATCCAGCCTTGTCCCCTCCCATAAAATGTTATTGTGTTCTGCTTGCCACCCAACTCCACTTTTGGGAATGATCTCAGGACAGAATTCTGGATCTAGATCTGTCCTGGGAATGCAGCTTTTGTGCTTTAGCAAAAAACACAGGCATTTTTTTTACCCTAGTGATTTTATAAATCGATCTTGGTCCTATATTACAATATCTTGGGTGCCATTTGTATGTTTCCTCATATTTGGCACCATATAGTTTATTTTTTCTGGTACACATGTAACACATCTGGTTTATCTGGTAGGAGCCATGATGTATTTAGTGTTCAAAGGTGAGACTACAGGTGTAAGAGAAGTTTGGACTTGGCAGATCACGAAGAAATGAGTATTTCAATACACAAAGAAATCTGATGCGTGCACAAGATCAGAGCACAGAAGTACACACTAGGGGTACACAGAAGTCTTGAGTAAACAAGTTCTAGACAGTTGTGTATATTAACACAGAGTTCATGAACAAGTAACAGTAATACAGGTAGACAGGTTACTTTAGAAACAAAGATAGCCAGTGTAGTGTGTGCTTAATGGACTGCAGATCTGAGTGCCTAAGCAACTTGCAGACAGTAGCACAAGCAAACAGTTTGTAGCTTGCAAGAGTTAGCACTTAGTAGATATTAGATATTGCAGAACTGAGTGCATTGGTTATAACTTGCTGATAACTGCACAGATTGATGGTTGCAGAGTCGAAGACGCTGGTTAAACTTGCAGACAGTTGTAGTGATAAATGGCCACAGAGTTTAGAGGGCTGACTGAAGTTGTAAACAACTTTACAGGTGAATGGCTGAAAAACTGAGAGTTAGGTTAAACTGGAAGACAGTTATAGAGGCGAATGGCTGGGTTACAGAGTTGCACAGGTGGATGACTGCAGAACTGAAGATGCTGGTTGAACTTGCAGGAAATTGTACAGGTAGATGGCTGCAGAATAGGGAGCACTCATTGAACTTGTTGGTAACCGCACAGGCAGACAGCTTCAAAACTGAGAATTCTGCTTTAGATTTGAAAACAGGTGTACAGGCGAATGGCTGAAGGACTATTAGCACTGGATTAAACTTGCAGACAGCTGTAAAGAAAAATGGCTGCAAGACTGATAACTCTGAAGGAACTTATAGACAGCAGCACAGGTGGGTTGCTGCTACAAGATACATCTTGTACATAACAAGAAATTAAAGAATACAAAGAGTGCACCAACCATAAATACTGACCACAATGATAAAAGTGTATATACAAAAACTTTACTAATTAATAAAAATTAAAGCATTCGTATAATAAAAGACATATATAAAATTAGATGCATACAAGACAGACAAGATTCTGATGTTTAATAATGTGATGTAAAATATCAGTACTGATTTAGGAAATGATAAAGGCACAAAGGGTATTGGAAACTCCAGGAGACAGATGCTTAGGGCTGGATTTACTAAAATCAACATTTTCGGGCAATATTTACGGCGATTTTGCCTTTTAAAAATTGCTGTATTTAAGATCGCCATGGCAATTGCTAAGTAAAATTGTGGCAAAATCGGCATAAAAAAATTACCATTCTTATTAGTTCGGTCCACAGGGTGTGGCACATTCTCAGACACAAATACAAATTAAACTCACATAAAACACTACACTTACCTTTATTACATAACCCATAATTTCAGTCAGGTCGAGCGAGCTTCCCCTTCGCGGCATGGAGGCAAAGTGGCATTACATCCATAGCGAACCTGGTGAATAAACAGACAAAACAGATATTAACATTCACACAGGCTGTGGAAAAATTTGAAGTTATAAGACATCATCCATTTGCGTATTACCAGGTACAGCATTATATTGAATCGGTGGTGAAAGACTATGCAGATGCGGACTGGTTGAATCCCCTGGACACAATACTAACAAATAAGCCCCCCCAGCATAAAGCTATCACTATCCACTATAATCATCTTAGAGAAATATTAGACTACACAGTTGAGAGAGTAGGCATGACACATTGGCTTGCACATTTCCCTA
>WWET01001107.1:78547-88742 GCA_011038615.1 Limnodynastes dumerilii | reverse complement strand
GAGTAGGCATGACACATTGGCTTGTACATTTTTCTACACTTAACATATATACTTTACTTTAAACATTAACTAAGTCGTGTAAGCAACTACCTGAAAGTAGATACACAGAATTATTCTTAAATGTGTATCATAGAACTTACTACACGCCTCACAGATATCTGATGATGGGATCAACTACTGCTCACAGGTGTCCTAGATGTGGGGAGGTGGGAGCAGATTTATATCATTGTCTATGGAGTTGCCCCTTAATACGATGTTTTTGGGTTAGAGTACAGCAATACGCCATCGAAAATTTAGTAGCACCTATCTCACTAACACCGGAGTGGGCTGTGTTAGGGATTATTCCGCAAAACGTCAAATTTAATAAGGGAAATGGGAAGCTCTTGCTTGCAGTGAGCGCGGCAGCGAAGAAAACCATCCTACAGGTCTGGAACCAGCAAGTAATACCTACGCTGGAATTATTCAAGGGGAAGATCTTCCACCTATTCCGTATGGATTGGTTGGAATCCTCCTTAGCGAAAGAAATAAAGGGGGAAAGCTTTTTTCAAACTTGGCAAACATATGTAAATACACTATCTCCAGTCATAAGAGACCAGGTGCACAGATGTTTCAAGGACACCATATGGTACGAGCTTAGTGTGTACACAGGGGATATTTCAATCCAACTTATGTAATAATAACTTGTGATGATTAAACAGTTATTCAAGTTTTACAACGGAATGTTGACAGATTATATATTAATGTATGCAAATATGTCTATAGTACATTGATGTGGAGATCTACATGCAATGTGAAATTTAAACACTGAATTGTATGTCCTTTTTGTCTTTTTTCTTTCAAATAAAAAGATATTTAAAAAAAAAAAAAAATTGCCATTCTAATGCGCCTGTTGCGTCAATTTGATGTAAATCTGTACTCACTTTGAAGAAACCCACAGAAAAGCAGAAAACCCTATTTAAAAAAGTAAGCTATACTTAAAAAAAAAAAATTAAGAAAAACCCTCTCATGGAAAATGTTTAACATAGCACGCAATAACCCTTATCATGCTGTCGCTTATTGTACTAGAAAGGAACAGCATGCTGTCAGGGCATGCTGTGCCTTTGAGTACCAGAAGCGGCAGCATGACAAGTGTTAATGGCATGCAGCACCATATATAAGGTGTCCCATAGTTACTAATCATGTACCCCTTTAAAGAGTTAATTATAAGGTTGTTTGTGAAGAGATAATCATAATGGACCTGATTCAGACTTAAGACGGTGCTTAAAATAAGAGAGGAAAGTAAATCCTGGACTAAACCATGTTGATTGCAGGGGGAGTCAAGTTAATTGTATTCTTTGCAAGCAGCGGTATATTTTTGAACAGCTTATTGTACACCGATGCTGACCAGCTTTATTAATACACTGTTATTTAGACTTGGGCTGGGAAACGTCACCTCTCAACTCTAATACTGTTTACAACAGATGAAATATGACTCCCCTACAATCAACATGGTTTAGCCCAGAAGTGACTTTCCTCTCTTATGTGCCAAATGTGCCCCTTAAAGAGTTAATCATAATGTGGCCCGATAATCTTATTAAATGTTGCAATAGTGCTGGGCTAAATATTGTAAATGATTTTAAAAGGCTTTCTAGTTTTTCTCTGGTCCTTCTTCTTCTGTATCCTGCGTCCCGCGAGATAGACCAACTTCTTTGGTGTCCCTCGACAAATATTAATGCTCTCTGACAAACCGTTCCATTCTAAATATTAAATTATCAGGCACATCTAGAGGAGCTCTGGAGAAGTGAAGTCTAGCCATCCCTCACTGCTGAAGCTTGAAGAGAAGCTCCCAGCAGGGTACGCTGATGACCATCAGCATTGGGTTGCTAGGAGCTTATCTTCCAATGTTACTACTATGATTGCTCCTGTATCATCACTCCATGCACCAAGCCAAATTTTAGCCACCATGAAGATCCCACCAAGGGTTTGTTGAGCCCTAGTATAAAATAATCATCTACATACTAGGGAACAGTTAGCAAGAATTAGATCTGCTACAACCTTAAGTTCCTGTTGAAGTTGCTAAGTTGAATAACTATCCAAGATGAACCTATTAGTGATGACACATAAACCTCATTTCCTGTATCTTTATTATATTTAATAAGTTATGGGTAGTTCACTATTAAACACAAATATATCTTATATATTTAGTATATTTATGTTGACTTATTTTGCATGACTATATGGATTATATGCATATATTTTCTATATTATACTTGAATAAACCTATTATAGAATACTTTAAAATCATAAAGTCCATTTTCTCCAAAGTTTATGGATAATTTTAGTTCATTTAAGAAATAGAGCTAATGAAAAGTATAGTAACAAATACATCCTCAGACTATTACAGAACTGCTGCCAGGAAATGAACCCGGATTCAGACCTCTGCGTGTGTTACGCAGGTACGGAGGTCTGGAAGTCTGTATGGAGGAAGGAAGCGGACTCCCATGGTACTCACTCTCACGTGTGGACATTCATCAAAATCTGAAGTCATAAGCCAACCTAAATTTCTCCATACGGATCTGTGTCCATCTGTATGCAGATCTCTACAGAAGTGCCTAATGTCGCCCATACTTCCTACTTAGCATGCCTAACCCTGTTGCCCTTTAAGAATGCTGAAGGCATGTCACAGCCCCCTCCAAAATGGATCTCCTTGCAGACGGAATTCTGTTCCATATGAAAGAAAATACTTAATGGTTAATTTTGCGCACACATGCGCAGTTATAACTTTAAGGGAGACCTACAAGTGGCTTGCGTAATGGAGTCGAACTAAGGCCTGGTTTTATCTGTAGCCCCTAGGGATGGGGACATACTCAGCAGGTCACACCCCCAGAATGTAGCTAGGCACTAATAACCAGGCATAACATAAGCACAAAAGTTATACTACACAGGTTATATGAGAATTGTCAACTGGAAGCAACACAAAAAACAAAAGTACCATAAGCAGGGAACAATAACAGATAAGCAGCTGTGTAGACACACTTTGACACACTCCAAAAATCTGGTAGTCCAAGATTGGCCCTAGAGGTGGACAGGGACTCTACAAGTGCAAGTAAGTGTTGTAACACAGCTATTTATAAAACTTGGTCCCAGTGGACCTATTTTTTTTTTATTCTCTGACTTTCGTTGCACATTCATTGCACAAAGGAAATATAATTGTAAGTCTCACTTCCTCACACCTGACTAAAAGTTCCCTTCTTATTTCATTCTCTCTTTTAACCAAACATTTTGCAATAATATTCTTTCTTCTCAACAGGATGTTAATTATGTCAGTCACATGGAAACATTGCTGACTGTATGTTACAGACAATTATTGTTTTAATAAATGTTTTTTCACTGCAGGGATGGATGGGAAGATAGAAGGATAGAGAAAGAGGGAGAGAAAGAAGAGGAGAGAGATCATTTCTGGCAAAATACAAACAAGGTAAAGTAATAATCTGGGACAGCGTGGGCAAGAATGCAAGGGAAACACGAAAACATGTTGAGGTCAGACAGAGGACTAATCCAAAAATAGCCAAGAGCAGTCTAGGGCAAATCCAAATACTTCATAATGAAACACAATGAACTAAACACTGAAACAGGAAATTATTGGGAGCATTAGCAAAAGTTAAGTTTGGGAACAGAACTGATTTAAGAACAGTGGTCCGTATTCACAATTGATATCTGCAACAAAGTGCAGACGACTGATGCTGCGCTCCATACAGATCTTAGCCTACTGCATGGGGGGAAAACCCCTGTGTGTAGAAGATTTGCATGGGCATAACCATTTAAATTGCACAGTAAGAACTTGGCTAAGCCTTTATGTACATTCATTATACTGCATAAAAGAGTTTCTGGGCCGTATGCAGACCTCTGGCCGCATTGCATATGCGGCCGGAGTTTATCGATATGAACTACTGCGCATACGCAGTAATTTTGTTATGACATCTACATTACTTTTTCCAACGTAGATTTCGTATATGCGGTCTTTAAGGCCGCGTATACGCAATCTATGTTGGCACTTATGTTACCATGCATAGTTTCCTTCTTAAGAAGCAAACTACACACGGACAATGCCTCTTCTCACCCTCCCCAGCTAATCTAAATCCCTCCCCCTTCTAACTAAACACACTCTGAGGCGACATTAACACGCTTCTTTCTAACTAAACTAAACTCTTTAAAGACCACACAGAGGCAATTTACATAACTAACTGGTACGTAGATTGTGTAAATATACTACTGCGCATACACAGTAGTTACATTCGTCAAATTACGCACGTAAGAAGCCGGAGCTTCTTAGGTGTGAATATGGTCCTAGGAGAGGTATACAAGGTACACAAATCCTGTATAAATTCATCCAAGAATCCAAATTTACCTAGAGTATTAAGCAAGTGTTCACAAGATACCATGTTAAATGCTTTTTTTGGCATTCAATGAAAGCAAGATGTTAGATTCTGCACAAATTTGACACAAATTGGTAACTAAGGACCGGATCCAGATTTAAGAGCATCAGGTGATTTACGCACGCAAGGTGCGTAAGGTGCATGCGCCCTCCAGATGTTACGCTAGGATTACTATGGTATAGTAACTTTGTTCCGTCCGAGCCCATTTGCGTGCAAATGGGCTGTGCTTCCCTTCCGCCCGCTAAAGCGGGTGGGGGGAGGCATGGAAACTGTACAGTGTGGGAGGGGGCTTCCACACTGTAGCGGATCAGCGGTCGTACGGACCGCTAATCCGCCCGTCGCATTTAAGGCAGGCTTATGGCAGCATAAGCTGCCATAAAGCCCGCACGTAAGAGGGGAGTGACAGGGGGTGTGCACTCCCCTCTGTCTCGCGTAATTTCAGACCCCCGCGCGCATGGAAAGCGCGTGGGAGTCTGGATCCGGTCCTAAATTTCCCAAATAAAACCAGATTGGTCAATATCAACTAATAATGGAAGAAGTTTGAGTCTACTAGCTAAGATTGGACTGTATTCACACTTAAGAGTAAAACTGCGAGCTTACCTAAATATACATATGCGAAAAATCTGCAATACAGATTTAGAGAGAATAAAGAATCCAGTTAATCACTCCCTCTGTGTCAGGAGTGTAACATAAGGATGTAAGTCTTTTCTGCGTACAAATGTGCAGACTTTATTAACTGTTATTCAGTCGTGCGTTTAGGTGCTTAAAATTGCTAATGATTCAAAGCTACATCACTAAATGCACTGATTATGCTTTGGAAAATTAGATCATTTTTTTTTCAAAAAAACAGCACGTGCTCTCATTAACATATGTAAACAACAGTAACCATTAAAAATACAATTTGGGGGCGTGGCTAAAGCTCTAGCCGAGCAGATGCGTGGCGTTGAGCTCTTGGACATAAGCCTGTAAATCCAGCAAATAACGGGTAATTAGCCCACAAATTTCACTCCCCGGAGTCTCTTACCTCCCTTTGGAGCCTGGGGAGCTCTCCTGCCATCCCGTGCACTGAACCCTAGAGAAAGGTGAACCACGTGGTGGCTCCCGACACCTGTGCACTGCAGGGGAGAGAGCATTTGGATGTGTGGCAGCTCCTGGACCACGACCTTGCTCCACAGGAAGCCACAGCTTACCACCTGCTGTACTCTAGTGCCTGCTGGCCCCTCAAGGCTTCTGTCCTCACTGTGGTTGTGGTGGTAGGCTGAGGCAGATCAATGCGGCACAGTCACTTCAGCTGGCCCTGCACTTAGCTGACGAGCCTCCCAGCACCTTGGCTCCACAACTGGCTTGATTCAGGGTGTCAGGTACCACTTTTCAAGAATAATATCACTCCTGAGACTGTTGCTAATTAGAGCAAGCCAGGGCTCCCTTGATACTTCCCACCTAGGGCCCAGTTAGGCCTCATCCATTCCTGGTCAGATTTTCGTTGAATACTGGACAATTCTCAACTTCACCACAAGGTGTCATCGGGCTCCTCAGTCACCCAGCCCAACTCACACTCTATGATTGCTGATTTTCCTGCAAATAACCCTGCCTCCAAAGGGGGCTCACCAACCTGAGAGCCCCTTGAAGACTTCTCTGGATCCAAAGATGTAAAGAAGGTGTGTGCCATGTAAATCTCTGGTGCTTGCGCACACACCTCCCACCACATGATTCTTTCTTGCTAACACTAACACTGACCATGCTTCAAAACATCTACTTCAATGGGTAAAGATAAGCGACAGACCCAAAAGAAAGACAGTGGAGCACGGAACAACAGTGTACTCTAACAAGATATTCGCACATTTCTTTGCACCCCGACTTGGCAGGGATCAAGAGCATCTATGGAACACCACACAGTGACCAAGGCACCTCCTAACTCCCCGCTGGGGCAATAAATTGGAGGTGGGTGAGATCCTTGTAAAAGCCTTCCCAACTAAACAATCTAAAAGATCTTGCTGATATAGAACACTGCCTCCAGGACTCAATGCAGGAGGTCACCAACCTACAAAAGGATTTAAGGTCTCTGCCAGAATTGACGATCTTGAGGATAAGCAAGACACCACGACAGACCACCTATCAGCCCTTAGAAATATTGTGGCTCGCCAATCGACAAGTATCAGTGACATGCAACTGAAAATTGATGACCTCGATAACAAGGGGAGGAGAAACAAGTTTATGCATTAGAGGTCTACCAGAGGACATCCAACAATAAGACCTCCTTGATGTGCGTTTTACAGAGCCCACAGAGCCCTGCAACAAAAGGACCGGCATCTGAGAAACCGAGGGATGTGATTTACAGACTCCATTACTTCTCACAAAAGGAGGAAAACCCAAGAAGATTTGAAAGAAGTGTGAAATTGAATTTCAAGGTCACTAACTGCACATTTTCCAAGATGTATCCTGGAGAACACTCCAATAGAGGCGAATGTTGAACCACTAACAGATGAGCTGCAGAAAAAAGATATATGTCACAACCCGGACCTCACCTGAGGCTCTCGTGACTTATCTGGGACTCAAGAGGTAAATCACAACAGCCACCTGGTCTGTTCTACAATGACTAATGCCCCTTCTCCCACCCCAAAAATGACTTATTACACATGAACTGCCACCACCAAGAATATTCATAGGATGTCTTAGGTTCTCCTTTACCCAAATCAAACACAGTTATGCTTTATCAGAATTATCATCAACTAAGAATGACCTCTTCTGTTCCATTCAGTAGCATTTAATAACCGAGCTGGTCTGACATGTGAATCCGTAAGAACACAGAGGCATGAACTTATTAATTGATATTTAATATGATAATAATCACAATGCTTAGGTACAAAAGAATAATAAAATGGACATAAAACATGCAAAACAGTTTCTTATAAAATAAAAGGGGAAAACACAGAAAGACTTACGCAAAGCCTTCCCTGCCTGGGATTTAGCAGGTTACTTGGGAATATGGAACACTTCCTTCCATCCAGAAGATCCCATGAAGTGAACAACGTTTATGTATCCATACACACTTTTTAAAGGC
Source organism: Limnodynastes dumerilii (assembly GCA_011038615.1). Lineage (NCBI taxonomy): Eukaryota > Metazoa > Chordata > Amphibia > Anura > Limnodynastidae > Limnodynastes > Limnodynastes dumerilii. Next base: position 81,266 of record WWET01001107.1, on the reverse strand, counting down.
AAAACTGCTCTGCTCCAAGTAGCCCCCACCTTTGTGACAAGTGACAGTTTGAGTTTGGAGAAACTCTTCTTCAGAGATCTGGCTTTTATGACCCCCCTAATTCTACTGATCCCTTTACGACAGGGCCATAACCTGACCAGAGCCATAGCTTGTTCTGCCCCACTACATTCACGGCATTTCCATACACACCAGACCCTGGCCAAATAAAGGTCATTCCATATTTTGATATTAAGTTACACCTCTGATATTTGATTATATCCTGACAATATATAATAGAGATGGGGCTTCCCTATGTCCCTCCAGGTGGTCCACAATGGCAGACTCCTCTCGCTCAAGTCTCTGGAGGACGTGAATAACTTCTGCACAGCCCTAGATCTTGATAACATTTCCTTACCTAGCTGGATAGACTTTGACTCTCCTTCAGAATTGCCTCCAGCTGTTCCTCCAAAAGATAGATGGCATAAAGTCCAGTGGGAGACCTTCCCAGGCTTCTTATGCACCAGGACCCTTCGGACCTTGAAAAAGGAGGGTATAAATCTCCAATCTTAAAATAATCTGTTGCTCTCGACGTTCTCTGTGGGAAGCTTGACTCTTTGAAGTGTATCCTTTATACTACATCTGTAATACCATCTCTTGCAAATCAAGGTTATCACCCCTCAGCACTCTATTATACAGTACCTTATCAGTTCTAAATGTTAATCGTTTATATTTGTAAGTATTTTATAGTAGGACATTTTCGCATATATGTTCAATTACCTGTCAAGCTCCCCACAGAGGACATCGGGGTAAACTCATCCAACTTGGTGCCCAGGTTAAACAACAATAGTCCCAAAAAAGAGACTCACTGCTCGCTAAAATTTCTGACCTAGAGACTACACATAAATCTACTCTAACTAAGGACATATTAGTGGAGCTCTCTGCAACTAGAGACATTCTGAATGAAATCCTTAACATTAAAATCAGGACAGCTTACTGTAAGTGCCGCAATAAGTTTTTTCAGTGGAACAATAAACCGGGGAAAATGCTTGCCAATGCGCACTGGGAACAGAGAGCCACTTGCCGTCTTTGTGGATGACCTTTTGGCAACCCTTACCAATCCTATAACCACACTCCCTAATCTGATGAAGGAGTTTGAGACATTCAGTGCTCTTTCCAACATTAAAATTTACTTTTCAAAATCTGGTGGTCTACAGCTCCCCTACATTTACACTTACTACTGAGCTGCCATGATGAATAGAATAATGGAGTGGACCTTGAATTTGGACATCAAACAGTGGATAGCTATTAAGTTACAGTTTGTGCATACCCATGGCATTAGCTCCATCGATAACACCTCTACCCAGGGTCATTTGCAGACCTTCAGGATACATGGCAACTGCCAGACACAGAGATCTGGAGGGACGTGCAGGTTAGACACTTTCTTTGTCGCCCCATGTCTAAAGCTTTGTACCCAAATACCCCTACTTTCTTTGAGAACCTTTGCCAAGCCTCAGAGTGCCACAAACATTCTGTCTTCCATACATATAAAGTACTTATCTCAGACATATTTGATTCCACGCCTTACTTTCTTAAAGCATGGGAACACAATCTTAGACATGCTATTGATAAGACTCAATGGACCAAAATATTCCAAATCTCTTCTTCTAGCATACCAAGTGTTGAGGTCAATGAAAGAACAAATAAGATCATCTTCTGGTAGTACAGAACACAAGAGTCCTTACACAAATTGTACCCGAAGGTCTCAGGTCAATGCTGGAGGTGTCATAACTCGGTGGTATCCATGCTCCACATTTGGTGGACCTGCAGTTTCTGGAACTCAGTTGTAAGTCTCTCTGAGACAATTTTGGGAGAAGAGGTCCTGACCTCTCCACTTATGGATACTTAACTGGACATCTGCCTCGCCTTCCACCTATAACAAATCATTCCGCCACCTTAATAATGCTGCAAAAGCGGTGATCCTTATTAGATGAAGATCTCCACACACTCCCATGGTTTTAGTCTGGCTAAACAAAACAGACTTTTACATGACTATGGGGGATCTCCAACCACCAGATACTTTCTCATAAGAGGAATTTAGAGACACTTGGATACTTTGTCTGAAATTCAAAGCTTCTGATACATACAGTGCATCCGGAAAGTATTCACAGCGCTTCACTTTTTCCACATTTTATATTACAGCCTTATTCCAAAATGGAATTAATTTATTTTTTCCCCCAAAAATTCTACACACAATACCCCATAATGACAATGTGAAAACGTTTTTTGGAGATTTTTGCAAATTTATGAAAAATCCAAAAACAAAGAAATCGCATGTGCTCACAGCCTTTGGTCAATACTTTGTTGATGCACCTTTGGCAGCAATTACAGCTTCAAGTCTTTTTGAATATGATGTCACAAGCTTGGCACATGTATCTTTGGGAAATTTCGCCCATTACTCTTTGCAGCACGTCTCAAGCCCGATCCAGTTGGATGGGTAGCATCAGTGCACATCCATTTTCAGATCTCTCCAGAGATGTTTAATCGGATTCAAGTCTGTGCTCTAGCTGGACCACTCAAGGACATTTGCAGAGTTGTCCTAAAGCCAGTCCTTTAATATCTTGACTGCGTGCTTAGGGTCGTTGAACTGCTGAAAGATGAACCATCGTCCCAGTCTGAGGTCAAGAGCGCTCTGAGCAGGTTTTCATCCAGGATATCTCTGTACATTGCTGCATTCATCTTT
>WWET01001107.1:67968-78525 GCA_011038615.1 Limnodynastes dumerilii | reverse complement strand
CCCTATATCCTATATTCCTATATCCTGACTAGTCTCACAGTTCCTGCCACCACCATGCTTCACTGGCCTGATGATGAGCGGTGCCTGGTTTCCTCCAAACATAACGCCAGACATTCCCGGCATATATTTCAATCTTTTTGTTTCTCATGGTCTGAGAATCCTTCAGGTGCATTTTAGAAAACTCCAGGTGGGCAAGAATGTGCTCTTTACTAAGAAGTGGCTTATGTCTGGCCACTCTACCATATGGGCCTGATTGGTGGATTGCTGCAGAGATGGTTGTTTTTCTGGAAGGTTCAGCTCTCTCCACAGAGGAATGCTGTAGCTCTGACAGAGTGACAATCAGGTTCTTGATCACCTCCCTGATTAGGGCCCTTCTCCCCCATCACTCAGTTTAGTCGGCCGGCCAGCTCTAGATAGAGTGCTGGTAGTTCCGAACTTCTTTTGTTTACAGATAATGGAGGCCACTGTGCTCATTGGGACCTTCAAAGCGGCAGATATTTTTCTGTACCCTTCCCCAGACTTGTGCCTCGAGACAATCCTGTCTCGGAGGTCTACAGACAATTCCCATGCGTATGTTAGTTTCCGCAAGGCACTCCTACTTGTGAACAGTCCTAACTCTGTTGGAATGCCCATACGGTACATTAGTAGCCCATGTGCAGCTGTTCTGCATTAAGAGGCTTGCCCCTCTAGCCACGCATGCGGGACTTGTTACGTACCAACACATGCATCAGTCCTGAGTTTGACGTCCGTGGCCATGGTTTCCATGCATATATTTTGGTTCTGGCTGTTACATGCTGTCAAGCTGTCTCTGGCAGCGTATAATTGTTTACATTGCGTGTAATCGTTTCCTGCCCTGCTCCCTCTCTGTAGCTGCCTCCAGCTGGGCTTGTAATCAGTGCACAACTCAATCCGCCTGGAGGTGTGTCTGACAGCAGGAGCTGATTGGAGACTGGCTTCCTGGAGCAAGGGTTGCTGGTCATAGCTTCTGTTACCTTGCCTGTTTCACTGTCTCAGTTCTGTGCTCTACCAGTTTGGTTCCTGAGTGCCCTTTCCTGATAAACCCCTTGTTCTCCCTTCCTTTGGTTGATTGCTATTTATTCCTCGTGTTTGCTCCTGTTTTCCAGCTCTCCCTTACTTCCCTTTTGTTTTGTGAGTGCATACCGCGCATATCTGTGTGTGCCCTAGTTCTTCCACTGTCCGTCACAGTGTTTGTTTGTCTGCTCACTGGGTCTCTCGACTTGCATAGGAGCTGCCGCTGGGGACTGCAACCTGCTGGGTGTCCTGAAGCCAAGCCTATCTTCACCATGAGAGGCTCTAGTGAATACCAGGCCCCAGTTAGACTCCGCACCCTGGTGAGTGATTTCCCAACACTGGCCATGCACAGTTTAACTGATCGTAAAAATATGCACGTAGATTCTACACTTAAGTGTGAATACAGTCATTATGTCAGAATCTTGTAACCTACATTAAGGAAGGATATTGAGAAATAGGATGCCGGACGTACCAAAATAATGGCTGAAAGAAAATGATGAGGTATCTCTTTGTGAATCAAAATGTTAGATGTTTGTAGATGTCCCCTGACCAACCATCTGGGCCTGGAGCCTTGTCACTTCTTAAGTGACTGCAAATAAAATTTCACAGGTGATGGGGCTATTGAGGCTTTCAGCTTGTGTCTGTGTAACTTATTGCAGGAGGACAGTGTCAAAAATACCTTTATCTAATCTTAATTTAGAGATGCTTAGCATAATAGTAAAATTTTTGTAGAACCTGTATAATCTGCTCACTATTATTGGCCAATGTTCCAGTAGCAGTGCAGAGCACAGGGATCGAGTTAGGAGGGCGTTCTCCCCCAAGAGATTAGAAAGAAAATTGTAGCCATATCTGTTAAAATGATACCTAGAGGTATATATTCCAAAGTCAATTTTAGCAGGCCATTTTAACATCGATCAATCCCATGGTGCTTTGCTGTCGATTTTTCTGTTCAAATAGTGGTATTCACAAAGAATTGATTTTGCCGCTATTTGATGAATCTCCATCAAGATGAATCGATTATTCAAGGGCTAAATCGCTGTGCTTTTCTATAGAAAAGCACATTGATTTTTCCTGGAAAAATCACCGTCGCTTTATGTTTAAAAAAAGCAAACAAACAAACAGAAGCGCAGCATGTCTGGAATGCTTAGTATGGCTGCGCTGATAGAACTATAAGTCTCAGCATTGCTGAGCCTTGTAGTAATATCAGCGTCAGCATGTTAAGCCTTCTAAGCATGCTGGGCTGTATCCGATGCCGGAAAAAAAAATACAGTGTGGAAAAAGCATACACAAATACATGTACATACACGTGTGCCTAAAATATACATTTGCACTGCATAATAATGCCCCCTACTCTGTAAAATTACCCCAGGTGGCCACCCTGTTTATTAATAAATGTATTTTAAAGTAATGTGTGTTGCATAAAGTCAATAAAATTATTTCACACAATGATGAGCCTTGTAGTTCTATCAGCGCAGTCATGCTAAGCATTCCAGACATGCTGCGCTTGAGTTTTGAATAGAGAAAAACACATGTCAAATATATTGACATGTGTTTTTCAGGAACGGTGAGGTACGGATTTAGTCAAATCGCCAAATCGCCTTTAGTGAATACGACGAATTGTATTTTTTTAATGGCAAATGTCTGGACCATTTCTGTCCAGAGATGTTTGCAGGGTCGATTTTGCAAAAGGCTAAAGTTCCGGGACTTTGTCTTTAGTAAATACGGCAATGGCATAATCGCCAGCAAAGTGCCGGGACTTTGGTCTTTTTCTGCAAAATTGACTTTTGCAAATATACCCCCTAGTTGAGATTATCCTTCCTGCTTGTTATATCAACAGTCAAAATGTTGACAGTTGAATATTATGCTAGTATTGCACAAATAATATAATATACATTTTATACAAGCTGTCTGCATTACATTTACTGATGTTACAAGCAAATACTAACATTTTGACCTTTTATACCAGACCCAATGGTATATGTTTCTCAGTCACTTTAGCTAAGGCTTTTTTGTGTTTATATGTGAATATATGTCTTGGTGATGTTTGGTATATGTTGAATGCCATCTATAAGGCTACTTGTGCCTTGTGACAGTCTTCTGCTGCTGTTTTATTATACTGGGAGACATAAGAAATAAAATCTCTGTAGGACTGCTTTCTTCATTTTCTGTCAGGGATCACTTGTCTGAGGCGCCTGTTCTGCCGTGGCGTTCGTTCCCTGCTGGAGGTAACGTCATCCCGGTGCTATGCACTCTGGAGGCTGTAGTCTGTCAGGGGAGCCTGGCTTGCCGCGCTCCTCTGATTGTTTCTGCCTTCTTACTTACTTACCTGCCTTTGGGGCTTACTCTACTCTATTATCCTTGCGGTGAAGATGCTCATTCTGTCACCCACCTTGTACCTCCAATGCATCTGCCCTTCAGGAATGCAACCTGCAACTTGGGAAGCAGCCAAGTCCAACCCCACTGTCAGGGGCTCTTGGGAATACAACCTGATAGTTAGACTCCGCACCCTGGAGACATTGGGCTGGATCCAGACCTTGTTAAGTGCATGAACTTAGTTACTCCTGGGCTAAATCATGTTGAATTCAGGGGGAACCAAGTTAATTGTATCCTTTGCATGCAGGGATATATCTCTGAATTGCTTACTGCACACAGATACTGACCAGCTTTACTATCACACTGTTATTTAGACTTGGGATAGGAAACATCACCTCTCAACACTAATACTCTTTGCAGCAGATGATATATGACTCCCCTGAAATGAACATGGTTTAGCCCAGGTGTAACTAAGTTCATGCACTTAACAAGTTCTGGATCCAGCCCATTGTGCCAGATCCTGAGGTACATACGCTAGTGTTTTTACGCTAGCTGCTTACGTTAAATCACCAATTTGTATGTACTGCGCATGTGTGCGTTAGATGTTAGGCAAAGTAACTCTGATTGTATGTAACTTCAGCGTAAATACAAATTAAAGGGCGTGTCTTCCATACGACACCCTGAAATACGCTTTGTAGGCGGAGGGAGGCATTTAAATTGTACAATATGGGCCGGGTTAGGCCGTTACGTATGTCAATTAGGTCTGGATCTACCTCATTGTGTGTTTTTCTTTCACCCTGGTGCTTGGTGCATAACATTTTCTGATAGAGGTGGGGGTTGTCTATGTTCTCTAAGTACGTGTACTGCACATACTTTAAGGCAGCACAGAGGGAGCTAAAAAATTTGTGGAAGCCAATCAAAATTTTGTGAAATCTCCATTAATGATAAGTACCAGTACTAGGGTGAAAGTACCAGTACTAGGGGGAAAAGTACCAGTACTAGGGTGAAAGTACCAGTACTAGGATGATAAGTACCACTACTAGGGTGATAAGCACCACTGGTGTGTAGGTTTGCAATAGTCAAACAAATTAGTCTACAATTAAACTACCTTCAAAAAACTACCAGTTATAAGCTTCTATATTGTTAGGAGACTAACATCAAACATATTCATATTTATAGTTCTACATCATGACAGGAAAGTTGTAAAGACTGCTGCAATTCTCTGTAAAAGGAGATGGTCAGGATAAGGCACTATATAAAATCAAGAACATATCAACACAAGGTCTTTCCTCAAATAGTGCATCTAATATAGAAGACAATTGGCAACTAAAGCCATTCTGCTCCTCACCGATATATGCCACTACTGTGCACGTGCATCGGTATACAGCTGAGAGGCTCACTTACTTTGTACCCCTCACACCTCTCACCCACCCTGTGCCCCTCCTGTACAGCCCTCACCCTGCACCCATTATCCTGTACCACTCTGCCATGTACTACTATGCAGTGCAGTCAGCTCCCGGTACCTGGCTCTTACCCCCTTCCCGTCTCTGCTCAGACTTTCACAGCGTTACCAGGAAGTGCGGCGCTGTCCATCCAATCAGCAGTGGCTATCTCCAGACAAGGCCGCACTTCCTGGTAATGCTGTGAGAGTCTGAGCAGAGACGGGGAGAGGATAAGAGCTGGGTACCGGGGAGTATGTGCTCAGAATCTCACTGTGTTACCAGAAATGCGGTGTGTTACAGTCGGCCAAAGGGATTCTCACCGGGGGCCCGGAGTCTATATCAGCACCAGGTGTTCACTAGAGCCTTTGATGGTAAGGATAGTCTGGGCTGCTGGTCTGATAGGTCGTGCCCCCGGAGATAGCCCCAGAGGGGTACTGCAGCATGGTACAACAGCAGGAACCCAGGTATTCACAGGAACCCTTTCACACAGGATAACAGGTAAGTATGCACACACTGAACTCTCATAAACAGTAAGGTGGATATATGATGCAAATACTGGAACCCTCATACACAGTACAGCAAATCTCAATGCACACACGAAACCCTTATAAACAATAGAGCAATATACAAGTATACCAAAATTTACCCAAGCACAGGGGTACAATAAAGGAGATATAATCACAAGTATTAGAGATGGTACAGGCTGAAACTCCACACAAGGAAGGTATACTTTATTAAAGGATACTGCAGGAATGGCAGAGCTTGGTGCACAACAGGTCCCAGGATGGAACAGAGAACAGTGCTGACAAGATGGCAACACAACACTAACAGGTATAGACAGATGGAATAGTCTACCTAAGTATAATACTGCAAGCTGGAAATATACAGCGGAGCAACTGCTCAGTAATACCCACTGGAGATAATACACACTCAGTGGAAATACACACACAGCAATACACGCTGGAGATGGCGCAATACACAGCGGTAATAACTAGCTGACGGACACACTCACAAGCAAGATGTACAATGCTGAGAGATGATATAAACAGGAGTACAACAGGAGTACAACAGGCGGATTCCAACACACTGCTAGATGGCAAAAGCAGGTGAACGCTCACAACACGTGGCTGATCAAACACACACCCGACAGGGCGAAGCAATGTGAGATGGTAAACACAAGCACGCACCACTCAGCAGTGGGGTAGAGACCAGAACCTGTCCGGGGCTGAGGCTTCCAGCAGGAGTAGCGAACTACTCTAGCCACGCACCTCACCACACAGGGAGTCAACAAACAAAGTATCAGGAAAGCAAGGGGAATACACAGGGTAAACGGGGAATCAAGGAGATGCAAACAGCAACAAGCAGAACACAGTTAGCAGGCACGATCAGGAAACCAGACGCTATAACCGACACCTGCTTCACTCAGCAGAGGCTATTTAAAGGGCACTCCCCCAATCAGCAGTGAAAGCCTGACACACCTCCAGGGATGATACCTAGCAGCTGGGGAAAAGTGCACACATAGGGCCTGATCCAGACCTACGCTGATGCGATGTGCTTACTAAAGCACAGTGTATCGGCGTCCACTCTCCCTGACACTCCCCCTGTCCCCTCTACCCTAACTTCAGCCGGTGTAAGCAATGAGTAACACGCTCGCACACGAGCGTACTACCGCTAAGCCCCCCCGCCCACCTTCACTAACCTTAACGTAGGGACGCCCCCTCCAGCCTCAATACATTCTGCCTGTCCCACCTGCTCCAATCCAATTAGCCCTTGCAGTTCCTACTGCTTCAACTTTAATGGTTATCCCCTGCAGTTCCACCTGCTCCAATTCTATTGACTTTTGCAGTCCTTGCTGCTTCCATTCATTTAACCTCTGCAGTCCCTACTGCTTCAAGTCAAGTCCTCAATCCAAGTCTGTGCACGCCAGTCCGGCGCAACCCAGCACGCCAGTCCAGCGTAAGTCCTCTTCCCAGTCCGGCCTGAAGTGTCCTGCCCCTTGCACCCTCCTGTCGTCCAGTATTCGGTCCAGACCAATCTGAGAACGTGATAGTAAGTTCTGGCCAAATGAATCAGTCAGGACAAAACCCTCTGGGAGCTTCCCCTGAATGTAACATTGCCGAGAGGATTCAGTTACAGGAGACTGCCATGTCCCAAGTTATGTCCAGCCTGCAACAGATGACAAATCAAATGGGAGTTTTTCAACAGATCTTAATGGCCCAGAGTCAAGCATCGTCTCCAGCGCCTGCTCCACCTTCCAGTGGGATCAGAATTCCGCTATCTACTCCGGCTAAATTTGATGGAAACCCAGCTCAGTGTCGAGGTTTTCTAAACCAGTGCAAATTACTTTTTGAGCTCCAGCCAGATAACTTTCCCTCGGATAGAGCGAAAATTGCTTACATCATTTCTCTTCTATCTGGCAAAGCCCTGGCATGGGTCTCGCCCCTGTTGGAGAGATCTAGTCCGATCTTGTCTACCCTGTCCGACTTCCTGAAAACCTTTCGGACTATCTTCGATAAACCAGGGCGCACTGCTTCTGCTGCTTCGGATATCCTCCGTCTACGCCAGAGGGATTTGTCAGTCGGTGACTACACCATACAGTTCCGCACCTTATCTTCCGAACTTCCATGGAACGAGGAGGCTTTGATGTCAATACACCAGGAGGGACTCTCTGAACGCATCAAAGACGGGTTACTGTCTTGCATCACACCTACAACCCTTGACTCCCTAATCTCTACCTGTGTGAGAATTGACATACGACAGCAGGAACGTCGAGCGGAACGGAAAAGAATGACCAATCCTAAAGTGGCTATTTCCCATCGCCCTAAATCTCCTGTGCTGCCAGCTGAGGAGCCCATGCAACTCGGCAGATCGCGTCTCACCCCTCAGGAGAGACAACATCGGATTAAGGACAATCTTTGTCTCTATTGCGGTGAACCTGGTCATACCCGTTTACAGTGCTCCAAGCGCCTGGGAAACGCCCGCTCCTGAGTGATTCCGAGGAGATCAACTCAGGAGTTCCTATTCGCTCCTCAAACCATTGAGACTGTTTAATTCCTTTGTCCATATCTTTGAGAGGTCAGCACTTTGAACATTTTGCTCTGTTAGATTCTGGGACTGCCGAGAACTTCATCACCGCTCGTGTAGTTGAGGAACTCCAAATTCCTACTGAACCTCTTCCTGCTCCAACTTATCTCACTGCAGTGGATGGTAGCCGCATTCCTGGAGGATCTATTTCTCATCGGACCCTGCCGCTTACTCTCCAAGTTGGAGCTCTACACTCAGAGATCCTACAACTACTTGTACTTGCTAAGGCTACTTCTCTCATTCTCGGTCTACCTTGGCTCAAGGCCCACAATCCTCACGTAGACTGGAACATATCCCAAATACTCAGTTGGGGTCCCGCCTGCTTCCAGGGCTGCCTCTCCAAGGTATCACCTCTCCGATCGGCGAAAAAGTCTGAAGATATTGAACTCCGAAGTCCGTATCAAGACTTCGCAGACGTCTTCTCTCCTCAAGCCACCGACAAATTACCCCCCCATCGACCGTGGGATTGCCCTATTGACCTAATTCCCGGTTACACTGCTCCATGAGGGCGAATTTATCCTCTATCAGTTCCAGAGATTAGAGCCATGTCAGAGTATATCGCTGAAAATCTCAAAGGAGGGTTCATTCGTCCTTCCACTTCCCCTGCTGGCGCAGGGTTCTTCTTTGTCAAAAAGAAGGATGGGGGTCTTCGCCCTTGCATAGATTACCGGGGACTCAACAATATCACAGTCAAAAACCAGTACCCTCTTCCCCTTGTACCAGAGATGTTCGATAGGATTCGAGTTGCCCGCATATTCACCAAGTTGGATCTCCGAGGGGCATACAACCTTATCAGAATTCGCTCTGGGGACGAGTGGAAGACAGCGTTTAACACCAGGGATGGGCACTATGAGTACCTTGTAATGCCCTTTGGACTCAGTAATGCTCCGGCCGTTGTCCAAAGCTTTGTCAACGAGATCTTCTAAACCAGTCTGTCGTGGTATACTTGGATGACATACTTATCTTTTCTCGGTCCCTGGAAGAACATCGTGCCCATGTTAAAGAGGTCCTGTCCCGCCCGCGCTATCATCATCTGTATGGCAAGCTGGAGAAATGTGTCTTCGAAGCAAGTGAAGTGGTATTCTTGGGTTTCCTCTCTGGAACAGAAATCCGTATGGATCCTGCCAAGATCCAAGCAGTCTTAGACTGGCCTCAGCCCACTACCACCAGAGGTATCCAACAATTTATTGGATTTGCCAACTTCTATCGAAGATTCGTCCAAAACTACTCCACCATTATGGCACCCATCACATCCCTGACTAAAAAGGGAGCCAATCCCTCAAAATGGCCTCCTGAGAGTTCCACAGCTTTCCTCCGAATCAAAGAGGCCTTCTCCAAAGCTCCTGTTCTCCGTCAACCGGATCTCTCATTACCATTCATAGTAGAAGTTGACGCTTCCTCTGAGGGAGTAGGGGCCATATTATCTCAGCGCATCTCTGATGGACAAACACATCCATGCGCTTACTTCTCTTGCAAATTCCAGCCAGCCGAAAGGAACTATGCGATTGGAGAAAAAGAACTTCTTGCTATGAAGCTAGCACTAGCAGAGTGGCGATTCCTGTTGGAAGGGGCGGTTCATCCCTTTACTATTCTGACCGACCACAAGAATTGACTATATTTACAGACAGCCCGCTGTTTGAACCCTCGCCAAGCCAGGTGGGCTTTATTCTTCTCGCGGTTCAATTTCTCTCTACAGTTCAGACCTGGTTCACAAAACCGTAAAGCAGACGCTCTCTCTCGCTCGTTTCCTGTCGAAGGTTCCGACTCTGAGAAGGCCCAGCTTATTTTGAATCCCATCCCAGTGGCTGTGTCTCAACTGATCAAGCCTCCACCGTCTGGCAAGACTTTCGTTTCTCAGCCCCTTCAGAGGAAGATATTGCAATGGGCACACGCTTCAAAGTTTTCAGGACACGCAGGAATTAAGAAAACTGTGGCCTTTCTCAGTCGATCTTATTGGTGGCCAACTCTCCATCAAGATGTCACCGAATTCATCGCTGCCTGTCCTGTTTGTGCTCGGCTACCCCTTGGTCCTCTCCAACCTCTCTCCATTCCAAAGAACCCAAGGTCCCATCTCTCCATGGACTTCGTGACTGACCTTCCACCTTGCGACAAGTTCAACACCATCTGGGTAATAGTGGATAGGTTCTCCAAGATGGCTCACTTCGTTCCACTCTGTGGCCTTCCATCTGCTCCGGTCTTGGCTAGACTTTTCGTGCAACATATCTTTCGGCTGCATGGCTGTCCAGAAGAAATAATATCTGACCGGGAAGTCCAGTTCACAGCCAGATTCTGGAGAGCCTTGTGTGCCAGCATCGGAGTTAATCTGAAATTTTCTTCTGTCTATCATCCTCAAAGCAATGGGCAAACGGAGAGAGTAAACCAAGACCTTGAGACTTTCATTCGTCTATATGTTTCATCCTCTCAAGACAACTGGGTCGATTTATTACCATGGGCAGAATTTGCACATAATTTCCATTACCACGAATCTTTGGACACCACTCCTTTCAAAGTTGTGTATGGTCAGCACCCTAAAGTACCGCCATTCTCTGCTCTTCCTGCCTCCCAGGTTCCTGCTTCTGAGATCCTTCTCAAAAACTTCTCTGATTCATGGAAGAGGGTGAGAACATCATTATTAAAAGCTTCCCAGCGGTACAAGATTCAAGCCGACCGAAAAAGAAGAGCGGGT
>WWET01001107.1:44998-62784 GCA_011038615.1 Limnodynastes dumerilii | reverse complement strand
TCTCCTGATGTACTGGCCTGTCTCCTGGTAGCGCCTCCATGCTCTGGACACTACGCTGACAGACACAGCAAATTTCTTGCCACAGCTCGCATTGATGTGCCATCCTGGATGAGCTGCACTACCTGAGCCACTTGTGTGGGTTGTAGACTCCGTCTCATGCTACCACTAGAGCGAAAGCACCGCCAGCATTCAAAAGTGACCAAAACATCAGCCAGAAAGCATAGGAACTGAGAAGTGGTCTGTGCTCACCACCTGCAGAACCACTTTAATTTTGAGGATGAGTCCAAATCCAGACCTCCATGGGTTAATAAATTTGATTTCCATTGATAATTTTTGTGTGATTTTGTTGTCAGCACATTCAACTATGAACAAAACAAAGTATTTAATAAGAATATTTCATTCATTCAGATCTAGAATGTGTTATTTTAGTGTTCCCTTTATTTTTTTGAGCAGTGTATTTAGCATAGTGTCTGAATGATGTGACAAGAATCCTCAGTTCCTCACAGAATCAAATTTTGTGTGATTTTGTTGTCAGCACATTCAACTATGTAAAGAACAAAGTATTTAATAAGAATATTTCATTCATTCAGATCTAGAATGTGTTATTTTAGTGTTCCCTTTATTTTTTTGAGCAGTGTATTTAGCATAGTGTCTGAATGATGTGACAAGAATCCTCAGTTCCTCAATACACAGAATCAAAGGGAAAATTCCTCCAAGAAGCGAGACCCAATTGGCAGAGTCATACAAAGAAATTAGAAAACTGTGTTCTGTTCAAGGACTCAAGTCCAGTTAAAGATTAATCCACTGCCAAGGCTTCTTCCTCCTCAGCGTTAGTTGTAAGTCGTGAAATTTTTATATCCGTTGTCATAAATTGTTGAAGTTTAGCATGAAACAGCAAGGGAAAGGGAAATTTCATAGCTTGATGAGTGCAGAGTAAATAGGACTAACCTTGCACCAGATCTATGCTTAGTATCAAACCTTACGTACTATCCAGTCTTCTGCACGTTCCCCAAGTAATGACAGTGCAGAAGTCTTAAGTTAGGTTGACAATTTTTAAGTCTGTGCATGTAAGAAGAGTGGTCTCCTCTGAATGACAGAGCATGCTGGTATTTGTGGTTTTCCAAGTGCCAGCATGCCCTGGCATCCTTGGGCATGCTGGTACTTGTAGCACTACAAGCATCAGCATGTCCTATACTTGGGAAATGTATAACATTTATTTATTGCTAAATACATTTATTACATTTTTTCTGTAACAGTTTGTTTTATTTTTAAACTTTTTTTTTCCACAATGGTGTCTCTGGGATGGTGTAAGCATATGGCAGATGTGCAGGCACTACTGCAGATATTTAAATAAGAAAAAGACCCCTTTTCTATTTTAAATATCATGGAACTCCCTGTTCCACTGGCACAATAGACAGAAGAGGACACAGAAGAATGGGCAGACTTGCGCTCATCTTTCTGTGCTCGCACATTGCTCATAATGGCTGCGCTTCCGTCTGAAAAAAGATGAAAGCGAAGCTCTGAATCTGGTCCCGAGTGTCATTTAGAGGATTCTTCAATCACATAATTAGGGAGGTTTGGTGTAATCAAATAGGTTCTAGTATCTACATTCCTCTGTGCAATTCTCTCATTATGGAGAAGTGGTCCTAAAGATGTTTTACGGTAGTGCCAGATGAAAAATTGCCATTTGTTCTATGTACAGCTTTTTAGACGGCGGCCCATCAGCTTTCTAGACAAGCAAATTATAGATAAATTGGTGAGGGTAAACAAGACACACAACATAATTATAAGGTTTCAACCAACATAAATCTTCACTTGAAACCAGTATAAATCTCAGTCTCATATATTAAACCCACACATGCAAAAATTCAGCAGAAAAGACACATTATCTACCTAAAATAATGTTTAATAATTTATGCAAATTACTAGAGTGATATTATTTACGTTTAGTTATGTAACATAGAATCATCTGATATATATTAAATCCGCCATTGCTCGATGAATCTCTTAAACATTTTTACCAGTGTACTTTGCTATTTCTGCCACTATTTATACGGTACATGTAATTTCTATCCTAACTCCACAGTAGTGGATAGTGTATCATTTTGAATATACATGTACAATTAAGCATAATCAGCAAATGACAATTAGGTAAACTGTAGAATTTATGTAAATGTATTAAAAAGGGCTGAAACTGCAGAGAATTTCAACTTGTATATACCATAATCTCAGATCCTCCAACATGACCCCCTTCATTTGGTACATAATACTCTGCTCCTGCTCTTCCTTCTTAAAATGATTGCAGTCACCTGTGTTATACTAGTTATTTGAATAGAAAGGTGTGTAACACAGGTGACTGCAATCCGAGATTAGGAAGGAAGAGCAGGAGCAGAGTATTATGTACCGAATGGAGAGGGTATGTAATCTAATACTTATACCTACTGTGAAACCGTACACAAGCCAAGAGTCCTTTATAGAGAACTTCAAAGTTCCCTCCACCCCTTAATAAAACATTATGTTTCGCACAAACCCGCAGCCAGAATACATCATCTACATAAAAGAAACATATAGCAAAGACAAGAGTCAGTCTGTTCTCATACAATGAGTTAGGGATGTCTTATATAAGTGTGTTCTTATTTATATACTTATATATCCACAGCCGCAAAACACTCATCTCCACTATCCATTAGAAATCTCAAATCCTGCACACTCCCTATTCATGATATGGTTGGTAAGAAAGCACCTGGTCGCGCAATAGACTACAGGAGACCTCGTCAGAGTGACGACACATGTGAGCGCTGGCGCTTGACAGTGAGGTCATCAGCGTTACCCCAGTGGAGGGGAAGTAGGAAGTAGTGGTAAACATGCCGAAAGTGGTGTCTAGGTCCGTTGTTTGTTCAGACACTCGGGACCGAGAGGAGTATGACGACGGAGAGAAGCCATTACACGTGTACTATTGCCTGTGTGGTCAGATGGTACTTGTGTTGGGTGAGTAGGGGGATATGTCCTGCGTGGTCAGATGGTGCTCGTGTGAGGTGAATATGGGGACATGGTCTTTGTAGTCAGGTTGTGCTTGTGTTGGGTGAGTAGGGGGATATGACCTGTGTAATCAGATGGTGGTTGTGTTAGGTGAATATAGGGACATGGTCTGTGTGGTCAGATGGTGGTTGTGTTAGGTGAATATGGGGACATGGTCTGTGTGGTCAGGTGATGCTTGTGTTGGGTGAGTGGGGGGACATGGTCTGTGTTGTCATGTGGTACTTGTGTTGGGTGAATGGAGCCATGCCCTGTGTGGTCGGATAGTGCTTGTGTAGGTAAGTAGGGGGACACGGTCTGTGTGGTCAGATCGTGCTTGAATTAGGTAAGTAGGGGGACATGGTCTGTGTGGTCGGGGTCAGATGGTGCTTGTGTTGGGCGAGTAGGGGGACATGGTCTGTGTGGTCGGATAGTGCTTGTGTTAGGTAAGTAGGGGGGCATGGTCTGTGTGGTTAGGGTAAGATTAAGCTTGTGTTGGGTGAGTAGGGGAACATGCCATGTGTGGTTAGGTGAATAGGGAGACATGGTCTGTGTGGTCAGATGGTGCTTGTGTTGGGTGAGTGGGGACATGGTCTGTGTGGTCAGATGGTGCTTGTGTTAGGTAAGTAGGGGGGCATGGTCTGTGTGGTCAGGGTCAGATGATGCTTGTGTTGGGTGAGTAGGGGGACATGCCATGTGTGGTCAGATATTCTGTGTGGTCAGGTGTTAATTGTGCTAGGTAAATAAGGGGACATGTTCTGTGTGGTCGGGGTCAGATGATGCTTGTGTTAGGTGAGTGAGGCCATGTTCTGTGTGGTCAGATGGTTCTCATGTTAGGCGAGTGGGACCATGTTCTGATTGAATTCTGGAGCTGATTTAGGAGATCATGACATCAGAAGACTCCTGAGCATTTTAAAGCCCGGATAGTGTTATGGGAAAAACATTTAAGAGAAGTTGTTCATTATTGAATATTGCTGAACCCTTTGTAAAGTGGTCTTTTTAAGGCATTAACATTTTTTTTATATGTGCTTTGCTTTATTTTCATAGTCATAAAAAGAAAACCGGTGGCTTCAGTGAATTTAAATGTGTGTTCTTTAGTTTTCAATAAGCAAACAATGCACAAAAATGAATTGCAAACATTTGGACTACTTGTGTTTTCATAAAGTTTGCTAAACAAGATAAGTACTAACAGCTTGGATGTGTAAAAGAATGTGAATCATTGGGTATGATTAACTAACCAAACTTCTTTATTGAATGCTCTGTCAATTAGTTGTCTTATGACTTGTGTTAGTGTAAAGTGGTGGTGGTACAGAGTTTTGTAACAATAATCAGTCTGTTAGTACAACTATACTGTACAATGTAATACTAGGGAGCGCACATTTTTTTTATTCATCTGGGTCACCCACTGCAACCTTGGGTTAGGATGAGGTACTAGATCTCAAGTTGAGAACTTGACAGTTAAATAATTAAAAAAAAAAAAAAAAAAAACTCTGAAGGTACTCTTCTCTTCTTGAGTCCTTGTCACTGATAGTTTAGTGCAACAGTTATTTAATTTTTTTTTTTTTACTTATTTACTTCATTGACTTAATTTTTCCTGTGGATGCATTGATGAATTTTGAATCTAAAATGTATGTCTCCTTCTGGCTCAGTGCATGCTATTTCTGGGTTTTATGTTTGGCACATGGCTGCAGAGGGTATGCTTTTTGCAGAAAAAAATATTTTCTCTCCAGGGTCTAATCCTGGATGGCCTCGGCTAAGGATTCTCCATCAGTGCTTCTGTGTATGTAGCTCCTGAGGAAGGTGTTGGTCTTGTTTGAGGCTGTTTTCACTAGGTTCAATCCAGGAAGTTCCAGTGGAGCATTCTCTCTTAGTGATCCTTGGATCATCTGAACCTGGTGTCACAGAGGATCTTTCTTTCCCAGGATGTCTTTATAGTGCGGGGCTGGTTTCTGGTTACCACACATTCCAGTCTCTCCGGCTGGGGAGCTATCACCCTGCCCCTGTGTCCAACGGGTTGCTGGTAGCAGCTTCATGATTGAACAGTCATCTTCTGTGCATTGTTAGCAGGTTGCTGGTAGCAGCTTCATGGATGTCGTCATCTGTGCTTTCAACTTCACAGTGCCTCAATGCCTGGTTGCATACATTAGCCATTAGGGTGAAACATGCACTTGTTTTCAGGTGGGCTGAAAGATTTGTGCTGTTGGTCACCATTGTTCACAATCTGGAAGTAAAATAAACCGTGGACACAATATCTGTCAGACCCATGGGTCAGTCCACTAGCTTATGCTTTTCTGAAACTGCAGGGCTTCCAGATTCTGGTGCCTCAGACTGGCCGGCAAGGTCATGGTATGCTGATGTTCCCAGTGTGGCTGTCTGTCCTTGGTGGAAATGTCCTCTCTTTCCAGATCTTATCTCCTAGGGCCCGTTTCTTCTACAAGCTTTGTGGTTGAAAATGGTATTTAGAAAGTGAAGGGGCTGTCTGAACCATTTATTTACATCATGCTTCAGACCTGTCAGTGATTGCTCTGATATACCACAGGGTCCTGTTGGACTTATGGGCTGGTGTCAGAAGAAGAGTTTCAATATCTTTCCGGCTGTTTCTTTACTTTTCTTCAAGGCAGTCTCAAGTCAGGCCTTAGACTGAGGTTACTGCCCTTTTGGTTTATTTTTAGCCAAATTGTCTCTCCTTGAGGTAGAGACCTTTTTATAGGGTGTGATCCATAGCCAGCCCTTGTATGTTCCTCCTATGGCCCATGGGATCTTAATTTGTTATCCAAATTCAAATTGTTATTTGTGCTCCTGTCTCCTCTCAAACCTCTGGAGAATATTGACCTTTGATTATCATCGGCAATTCAACTTGGGGTGTTTCAGAATAGAGGACTTTATATTTAATTTCTATTTTTAAATGAGGATAGAGCACAGCAGTGTATTATTCCATGGTGTCTTATTTAATCATTGTTATGCTCTAGTTTGCAGGATCATCTCTGTTTTGTGCACAAACCTCTCGATAGTCCTCCACCTGTAAATTGCTGACATAAATGTGTAAATTCTTTAGATTAGCAGAGCTGGATGTTAGGAGGTTTACATTAGGTATTATAGGTTTTAAGCTGGTTACCCACTATACAATTATCAAGTAAATTACCTGGTAAACATGAGGTCTCCCCAATAATTGTATAGTGTGTGTGTGTATAGCCAGACCAACTGAAAAAAAAGCGTAGACACGCCAAAACTAGTGAAGGACACTCGCCCAATAAACCTGAGTACCAGACTGCATTCAAGGTTAACTGCATGTGTGTTATTTTGTGTTTGTATTGGATTATTTTGATATAGCATCCTGCTATTGGGTTAATATATAGAGGCACAAATAAGAAATAAGAGCTATACCATGCGGCATAAAGACAATATACTATATGTTAGCTATATTGAAAGCTAAGAATATTTAATAATTCTTTATTACATTACAATTTTTAGTGATCAATCATTTTAGTGTGTAGAGTTTGTAATTAAGGTACCCGTTTCTATATTTTGTATATCCGATATGATATATGCATTGAATCACAGCTGACCACTAATTAATTAGTGGAGGCTGGATATGTAAGAGGGTAACCTGTTCATAACTCCATTGCCTTCTGAAGAAATTGAGCATGCCTCAAAGAAACGCGTCAAAGATTTGGATAAGAGGACTGCACATTATATTACCAGCACAAACGGCCAATTTATAAAAGTTTCTTCAACTCCGCTGAAGTATTCTCAGTTACTGCGGTAACGTGACCACAGAGGCTTGTACACAATTACATCTGACTCCAATACCCCTATGACTCACCTGCAGCCGAACACGTGGAGCTAATAACTATCTACACCCGACTCTGGTCCCCGGTCAGTGTGCTTGCCGGCCACGAACGGGCACTCGAGCGGGAGCCCCAACGCGTGTCACAATGCTGATTGTCTAGAACGGGAGATCCAGACAGTGTTTTATCCGCAAGCCGGTCCCAACATTCAGCGAGCACTGTATTGATGTACACCATCTGAGAGTATTCATTCCATACAAAATCGCTACTCCAGAATCTATACCCTATATGGATCTGAGTGAGTACAAGCTGACAGAGACTGCCATTATACCTACATTTACAGCCTAAAGAAAGAACTGAGTTTATGTGGAGTTTATACCATTGAATTTACTACTCCATTTATAAATTATCAATTGCTGCAACTTGCTAATGTACCACTCATTGGGGCTGATTCAGAGATGCACTTACACCTTTTTTTAGGTGGAAGTGTACAGCTCGGCTAAACCATTTTTCAAAGTAAGGGGCGGTTATTAATTTTACAAATTTTGCATGCAGGGAAAATACATTACTTTTACACATAGAACTAAAATAATGCATAGTTTTATGTTTATTCTATAAAATAGTGTTAAACTAAGAAACTTCACCTCCTAATTTTTTTTCTGGTTTTACAATTTAAAGCTGCCTCCCCTTGCAATTCAAAATGGTATTTCTCAGGTCTACACTTGCACCTAAAAAAAGGTGGAAGTGCAACTCTGAATCGGCCCCGTTAACTGGAGGAGTTGAATATTGATCAGATCCACCACAGATCCACATTTATAACCCATTGCTCATTGCTTTTACATGCTGGACTTATTTACCCAGCTCCATTTCCATCTGGGAAGCTACCCATAATCACCTGAAGTTATACTGGCTATATATTCTATACTTCTAATAAATGGTGGCCACCTAGCCAGGTCTTCAGGGTAATGTATTTTTCTGGCATTTGTGTTATACATTTGTATTGTATTGTATTGTGACCATTAACAACTGTGCAATCCTCATCCTTTTATTGTTACCTCACTGGTGCTATTTGCACTTTATTAACTATTTTATTATTTTACATATAATAAAACTAATTTGATAATAATATTTAGCGCAGCCTGGATTTTCTTTCTTCTATATCCAATATGTCTACCTTCCAGAAAAATTTCTATAACCCTGACCACACTGTACATAATACGCCTCTCTTTGTGGGGGTACTATGTTGTGCTATGTTTGTCGTCATTTGAACCACTTCAGTTGCCGGAATATGAGACTATATATTCTAAAGACATCAACAAATTTATATAGCGTTTCACAGCAAAATGAAGTCTTCTGAACTTGCCTTGGCTGTTTGGGATAGCAGTACTCCAGCC
This sequence comes from Limnodynastes dumerilii, assembly GCA_011038615.1. NCBI lineage: Eukaryota > Metazoa > Chordata > Amphibia > Anura > Limnodynastidae > Limnodynastes > Limnodynastes dumerilii. The sequence continues at coordinate 54,587 of WWET01001107.1, read as the reverse complement.
CTTTGAGGATATAATTGGATTTTGCTTTCTCTGTCTGACTTTGACTTAGTGCCTGCAGTGCTACTGTAATATTTAATTTATGATTGGGTTCAGATTGGTGCTGATAAAAACTCTGCTTGAATGTCCTTTATTTATGCAAACATTCTTTCCCAATAGCGACATATTAATATCTGTTTGACAAAGAGAATTCTACAGAGTATAAAATGTAAACCTAGTTTACAGTTTGTTGTAGTGAACGTGTATCATCTGCAATCTGGAATAGCGTGATTCACATTGCTATATATGTGGCATGACGGACTTTCTTAGGTATTTGTTACATGTGACATTAGCAGAAACAAGTACTTTTTTCAAAAAAATCCAGGACAATTACTTGTGGTTATTGTTTATTTCAAGACTTTTAATAATGCAGCTTTTGGTACACTTCATAAGCAACCTGTTAATTTATCTCTCCTCAGACTGCCAGCTGGAAAAACTTCCAATGAGACCACGTGACCGGTCAAGAGTAATTGATGCAGCAAAACATGCTCATAAGTTCTGCAACACAGAGGATGAAGAAGCAGTTTATCTGCGCAGGTATTTTCACAGGGTGTAATGCTCTGTCTCTCTTTATACTTTGAATGTATCATGAAGATGACTAAAGTTTTAGGCTAATCAGTGGCTGCCTTAGTGGAGGGTGGTTGGTGATTAATATCTATTCCACCTCTCTGTAGGCAATTTAATCCCCCCCCCCCCTCACATTGACACTCTGCATTTCCACGTTTATGATATCATCTTGGGTCTAGATATGGTAAACCCTCTAATGGTCTACTAAATCCACTTCTAGAAAAAAGGATTTTGTCTTCCACAATGGAATGTCTCTGTCAAACACATTAATAAACCAAATAATATAAATGTAACAGTGAGTATGTGTTATCTAGTTATATGTAAAAATAAGTTATGGGAACTGTAAAACCATGCTTTGAATCTTTTTATAGCTGCAAAATAAAGGCTTCTAGAAGTGTCCTAACATCTAAAAGGAAAATATCAAAGGAAAAATGTATGTGGCGTCTAAATTAAGCACTAAAAAACTATACTGGAGACCTTAAACACAGCATTACCATACTTTGTGATTGTAAAAATTAAATTAAAAGGGCAAACTGCATAGGTGTTTAGAGTTGATAATCACTTATCCTCTCTTATGGAGATAATGTTCTTTTTATTGATTCCTCAGATTAAACGGGTGTAACAATATAGAAATGTATTGTATCCTCCTCAGTAGTGAACCATATAACATGTAAAATAGAAACAAAACATAAAAGATTAAAAGTTATTCTTTCTAATGCTGCCCATACACTAGGACGATTATCGGTCCCCAGCAGTGGTGGCCCGATAAACGGGATTATTTCCCGCTAGGGAAATGTCCCGTTATTGGTACCATACACCTCCTCTGCTGGGACCAATAATCCTGGCAGAAGAGTGGGGGAGGTGTGGTGCTGCTTCATATGTATGTTCAAAGCATAGTACATAGATATGCAGCAGTGTCTATTGCAGGGAGTAGTACAGATAGGGATCAGCCGAAGTGCTTTGGCTGATCCCTGGCTGTACTACTCCTTGCAATTACCGCTGCTGCCTATCTATGTAATATACTGCTCTGACAGCTTTAAAGTATACCTTCACAGCTATCAGTGCAGTATAGTACATAGATATGCAGCAGCTTTGAAGAATAGGGACCCATTCAGCTTGCTGATTGGCTCCCTTAAAATATCGGGAGATTGCTTGATTTAGCTCAAACATGTCAAAAGCCCAAATAATCCTACCAGAGCGTTTCTGGTGAGTTTTATTTGGCGTTTGAAAAGTGTATCTTGGCCATTAACTACAGCGATTATTTGCCCAGTCACCCGATAATTGGGTGATCATGCCTCGCTCTAGTGTATGGCCAGCTTTAGTTTCAAAAAATAGATGCAACACAATTTATATGGACCTACCAATTGCAATAAAGAACTTTTCACAGTCATTCACAGAAAAACTAATTAAGGTGCATATATAAAACCAGGGGTAATTGTACCCCGATAATAAGAATGGATAAAGAGTCAGTCCTTGATTTTCCCTGCTTTTATATGCACATTAATTGAATTTTTTTGTGATTTGGAAGGAGTGACGCTACATAGAATTTTCAGTACTGTAAGTCAGTTAATTTGTACGTATTTGTGATTTTGCATTACTGAGCATTATCGTAAAATAAAAAATATAAGTTGTGGTTTGTAAATAGCATTTTATTCCTTGGTTAAATATTTATTAGTTTGAGTTAAGATGGAATTATTGTGAAGTGACCATTTCTGATCCCAGGAGAACTAGGATCTGTCTAGTCCAGGCAAAGACAACCTGTTGCACTTCAGGTGTTGTAAAACTACAAATCCAATCATGCTCTTGTAGCTATCACCTATTCCTATGCTTTTGGGCATGTTGAGACTTGTAGTTTGACAACACCCAAAGTGCTACCATGGGTGGAAATACAATACTTGAACATGTGGCTTATTCTTAAAAATCATTTAAGCTCATAATCTCGTCTCTCCTGTGACCAGTATAAAGCTGCGAACTTTCTCTCCATCAGCTTGCGACGATATTTATAAGGCAGATAGACTGATAGGGTTATCAGACAGACTCCTTTTTTGGACTTTTTATCAGCATTTAGAGAAATTGGCCCTTGCCACACACGTAATTATTACGATATCACAGTATGTGCACAACCCCCCTCTTAACATTTTTTGAACATCTGTTATGGTTTTTGTTTGGGTCTTTTCAGTGTTTTTTTTTCTCTTTGCTCTTGCTTATCACCTCTCTAGAGATGTGCCTTTATTTATGTTCAGTGACATTAATGTGATTGAATGAGCGGAGTGCTAATTCCTATTAGATGCAGTTAGAGGTATAATTGAGATCTTTTCCTTGCCAATGCATGGCGTCCCATCATTCATTTATTAGCTGATTGCCCTTGATTACTGTAACCAATTTTCCTTCTGCTTCTAATGAGCAATAATCAACAGGACTTTCAGGTTAAGTAAAATTTTAGCCACGTTCCCAAAAATGGTCAGTGTAAAAACAATCATCATTTTAATCACCTTTTGCCAGATCCATCTTTGACAGTTTAATTTTTAATATGTTTCTCATGAATTAATCCTTAAAGCATCCTATTAATATATTTGGCAACTGTTAATAACAAAATGTTCAAATAATAATATTTAAGTATAGTTAAAGAAAAATCTGATTTTTTTTTGCTAAATGTCATAGATTTAAATTACAAACTATTTGTAATTGTTTTATATTTTTTTACAATGAGATTTTTGTATGTATAAAATGTTATGTTTGTGACAAAACATATTGCTAAATTTAATTTGTTTATTTTAATTGACACAAACTGAGCCACTGAAAGCCTTTGCGTCTATGGATGATAAATGTTGCTTTTGGATGGTTACATTAGGAGAATAATATATTCAATTATGCTAATAGTGTCACAAGTTTTATGTATTTTTTTTATTTATAGATCAGACGGCATTGAGCGTCAGTACAGAAAAAAATGTAGCAAGTAAGTAACCTACAAAACGTAATCCTATTTATAAACCGTAACAGAAATATGTTGTTTAATATATTGTGTTCTAAAAATATTTTTTTTTCCTTTTAGTGTTTTACTTTATTTCTTATTTCTTTATCTCTATTAACATGTTTGAATTTTATCTGTAAACATTAGTCAATAAAAAGAAGAATCTCACTTGTTATGTAGAAATATTTCAGGTTTGCACAATGCTACTTAACCTCAATTTATTATTTTATACTGAACTCAAGTGAAGTCTGCTAAGTACTGTACTCTGTTATAGAATTCCCTCTGGCTGCTTAAGTGTGGCTCTGCACTGTTCCAAATTCTATTTTGAGTTGTTTGCTGCTTTCATTCAGGAACATGCTGCATTCTTGACATTTTTATGATCCTCTGTGCTACAGTAAAAAGGCGGAGAGGTCCTGGGAATGAAAGGGAGAACACTGGGAATACGAAGGTAGTACGTGCCAGACGGAGTGCTAATCGTTCTTGTAACCTGCCTTTAAAAGTTGTAACCTGCGGATGAAAAAAGAAAGGGTGTGAGCACAGGCATAAGAAAAAGGAAGCATAGTATCATTTTTTTAGCTAGATGTTTGATGACTTCAGGCCAGAGTGGTGTAAGGTCATGATTTTAGTATAATTCTATTTGTAAAATAGTCACATGTTCATCTTGAATTTTGTTAAGTTCTTGAGATGTTTCTGGCAGACTGGCAGTATTATTTATGGAAAACATAGAAATGGTCCCAAAGTCTCCTTTTTGTTTAAAAAAATTGTACCACAAAAATATTGAAAGAACTTAAAACATTCTTTGGCTGTAAATAATTTTTTCCTTGTCCTCTGATGGCAGCATAGAACAGTGTGTACTTTCCTCGGGGCTGGAGTCAGGACAGGTAAAGACTGTATGTATAAATAGGCCCCTCCTCCGGTACACAGTGTCTTCTTTATTCTTTCAGTTTGCTGTGGAGAAAGGGCTAGTGTGTGTTTGTTTGTTTGTTTGTTTTTTTCAAAAATGTATCCATCGGCCAATGCCTAGACACTACCACAGGACTTGGTCCCCGATCCGCTTCCATTAAGTGGCGGGGAAAGGTCTGGTGACCGGCCGCAGGTTTCCAGCATATTGCTGGAATAAAATATACCATGCTCCTGTATGGGAGGCGGCAGGGCTCTGTGGAATCCTTATGCGGACGCACCGGAAGTGACGTTTTTCGCACATACAGATGCTAGAGGATGGCAGTTAATGATGATGGCCATTTTGGGTTGGCCTTGTCTGTGCTATGGGCCATTGAATTACATGTGCATTTCATGTGCTGGAGTTTTTATGCCAAGGGGATTATTTAAATGGCCCTGCATACATGCACTTTGTGGATTATCAAGCTACACTTTTGGAGCAGCTGAGATTTATTCACGCGTGGGTCCCCCCATAAGGCCGTTTGCTCCCAGCCAATTCCGAACAGGCTGGGATATCGATTGCTTATGCCTTGATGGGGCATAGCAATCAATCCCCGGAGCACAGAACATGGTGCTCTGAAAGATAAGGCTTCCCTACTCCCTTACCCTATTCCTAAATCTCCCCACTCCCTAACCCTAAATTATCCCTCCAGCAGCCTAACTCTAAGTCCCCCCTCCCCCCGCAGCCTAACCCTAAGTCCCCTGAGAGGGTTACTCTTCTCTCCAGTGGTCTGGTTCGGCGGTGGTGCTGTTTATTGAAAATTATTGGATGAGTATGCGAATCGCATAAGGTCTTTTTGATGGTTTTTCTGAGGAAACCAAGCTAATTTTCCTCCTGAGATTTTTGCAATTATCTCCTCTTGCTTTGATACAAAAAGGTAGTCTGCTGAAAAAGGTAACGCAAGAAGCTTTGACTTTGATTGGACATGCGAATCGCATACTCACCCATTCATAAAAAAATAATTCTGCTGTGTTACACTTTCGAAATGTGTAACATTGCAGCGGGGATTCGGCAATTGATCTATTTCACTACACTGGATGATAAATGGTCACGGACTAGAAGGTCTGGGTAAGTCACAGTAGTTTTTTTTTTGTTTTTTTTGTTAAGGTTTTAGTTGTTAGGTTCTTTTATGCATAAATATATTATTATGTATATTCCAGGCATGAGACAGGTAAAAATTGCCTGCACCTTTAAAGGAAAAACATAAGAAGCTGAAAGTGGCTAAATGTATGTTATGTGATAGCATTTTTCCTGAAGATGTTATCGGTTCTATATGTGCATCATGCTCAGTAAAGCAACAGCAGCAGCCATCTCCTCAAATGTCTGAATTTATATCTCATGAAATCTGCCCTTGCTGATACCTTTGTCACCAAAGATGACTTAATGAAGATGTCATTTAAAAGGCCTAGGCCTTCTATTTCTGATATATCAGAGCAATCTCATCCTGAAGAAGAGGCTTATCTGCTGTGAGAGCTTTTGATATCTGATGTGGAATTGGTAGCCTCTAAGGAGGAGGATTCACTTAATCTTGTATTAGAAGAAAATTTCATAACATTAATTGACAAAACTCTGAAAATACAGGAAGCAAAGGAAGATATTGAATTGCAAGATTTAATATTTAAGGAACACAAGAGAAAGTCAAATAAATTTCCAGTAACTCTTATGTATATTATTGCTGACAAATGGAAGCATCCATATAAGAAAGTAATTTCCATGAATAAACTATCTTGTGTCTATCCTTTTACAGTAGAAGATTCATGCAAATGGGAGAAGTCCCCAAAGGTAGATGCAGCTATTTCTAGTATTTCAAAAAGAACGACGCTTCTATTAGAGGACGCCGATGCGTTCAAAGATGGAGGTAACTAAAGAAGCAGCACTTTATCTTAGGTGGGGACTTGAGACCAGCAATCTCCACAGCAGTTAGGGCTAGAGACATGCATGTGTGGGGCAATGAGATGGAGATGGACCTCACAGATGGGATAGAACGAATTGGTGAAAATTATCCAAGATATGTAATTAGCAATAGAATTAATTTGTGAAGGATCTATGGACTCTAAGTAAACATCACATTTCATGGCAACCACCACAGCTACTAGAAGGGCATTAAGGTTAAAACCATGGGCAGCAGATGTCCAATCAAAGTCAAAGCTTCTTGCGTTACCTTTTTCAGCAGACTACCTTTTTGTATCAAAGCAAGAGGAGATAATTGCATAAATCTCAGGAGGAAAATTAGCTTGGTTTCCTCAGAAAAACCATCAAAAAGACCTTATGCTACAAGAGGTTACAGACTATCACTAACAGAAGCCAGATAAGCTAGAATGTACAGACCCGGAAGGTCATATATGACGAGATTTCAGCCTTGGCAATCTCATCAAAATTTTCATTCATACAGAGGGAGAATTTTTTTTTGTCCCCTCGTGCAATGACGCCAGGGAAATGGTTTCTTCCATACCTGGCTGTGTGAGGAAGACTGATAAATTTCTTGAGCCAGTGGACTTTTTCAGTGACAGATCAGTAGGTGCTGAAGATAATTTCTAATGGTTACACTCTTGAGTTCAGGTAAAGACCCTTGAATGATTTCATCAAGTTAACTTCTCCACCGATGGATAAAGAGGTTTAGGTGTATGAGAGAAAACATCACCAACCTACTTCATCAAAAGAAAAGTTCCTGTAATTCAACAAAAAAAAAGGCTGTTATTCAAGTTATCCTAGACCATAGGAGACTAAATAGTTTTCTGTACATAAGATCTTTCAAGATGGAATCCATCAGGTCCATCATTTCGGGACTGTACAAGGGAATGTATCTATCTTCTATTGATTTCAAAGATGCCTACCTACACATCCCTATTCTACCTCAACACCAGAAGTACTTAAGATTTTTAATATTTCAACAACATTTCCAGTTCAGGGCCTTACCATTCGGACCTGTCAACATCCTTAATAGCAGCAGGATCGGCCAACAGATGGAAATATGGACAGGACAGAGTACTTCAATAGCATGGTTGGGTGATAAACTGTAAAAAAAATCTCATCTACATCCCTTGCAATGTCTAAAATACCTGGGAGTAATTCTGGACACTATTCAGGAAAAGGTGTTCTTACCATCAGAAAAAATACAACAGTTGAACAGGTATTACAAATGAGAAGACAACCATTGGTCTCTGCAGGAGAATGCATGAAGATACTAGGGTTCATGGGCCGGATCCTGACCTACGGGCGCATCTTTGTATTTCCTACATCTATCAATAAGATTCTCGAATTCTTACAGGATGGACTGGAGAAGGGATTAGCCCACAGTACACTTAAAGCTCATATTTCAGTACTGAATGCACTATTGGCCAACAACAAATATGTCAAACAGCTTGTTCAAGCATCTTTCAGGATAAAACCCATGATTCGTCAACCTTTACCTACTTGAGATCTTAATTTAGTATTAGACTCTAACTTTACATCCATTTGTACCAATGTAAGAAGCTCAATAAAAATTCTTGTCATAGAATATGGCTTTCTTACTGGCTGGAGAATGTCAGAAATACAAGCATTCTGGGCAGAAGAGCCGTATACTTGTTTTCACTTAGATAAGGTGGTTCCTAGAACCAATTCTTCATTTTTGCCCAAGGTGGTCTCCAAATTCCATCTCAATCAGGAGGTGGTCTTACCATATTCTTGCCCGAATCCAGGGGCAGAAATAGAAAAGAGTTTTCATACATTAGCTCTAGTTGGAGCTCTTAAAATCTGTTTAGATAGCACTAGGCAGTTCAGGAAGGTTAGCCAAATGTTCATTATTCCTTAAGGTAAAACAAAGGAAGCCCAGCTGCAAAGTCAACCATAGCAAGATGGATAATTGTGTATTCAACAATCCTATATCTGTAAGAAGATGGGATTTCCAAAGGTAATCAAAGCCCATTCCACCAGGGCTATGGCCACATCCGTGCAGAGAAAGAATCTGCTTCTATTCAAGATCCCTGCAAAGCTGCTGGGTAGTCATCCATTCATACGTTTACAATGCACTACAAGATTAACATTTTGACATCTGCTGATGCCAAATGTAGTAGAAAAGTATTGAGTGCCATTGTTTAATTATGATTCTTGGGTATTTTTTCTCTCCCTTATATGTTAGCTTGCTTACGACCCAGGGTTCTATGCTGCCATCAGAGGATAAGGAAAAGGTCAAATTAAACCTGATAATTTCATTGACTCTTGATGGCAGCATAGGTAGATTCCATTCCCATTATGGTTTTCTATGTATGTAATGTGTTAGATCTGATTATTTTTTTTATAGCTAAAGGAAGTGGGAAGACATGGTGTACCGGAGGAGGGGCCTATTTATACATCCGGGATGTCTTTCTTTTTACCTGTACTGGCTCCCTTCCCAAGGAAAATACACAGGGTTCTATTCTGCGACCAAAAGTCAAGGAAATTCAATTATCATGTATAATTCTACCCTTTTACATGACCCTTTCAGTGTTACAAACCATGGTAGGATGTGTGTGCATTAGGAAAGACTCTGGCTTGATGCATGACTCTTTGTTTCCAACTATCTGGTTGGAGCATTTAAAATCCAATTCAACATTCATTTTGTCATTTTTCTCCAGATTAAAACTCAACTTAAAGGGTTTTGTGAGCGTTAGAAACATTGCTACACTCTGCTGTTCACAAAATATAATGGCAATATCCCTTTACTTCTGCTGTTGTGTTGCTTAAGCATTGACATTGACCTACAAAATGGGTCATTCATAAGTAATGTATAAAATAGATTTAGTTTCATTAATATAATAATTATAATTCCAAAATCCAAGCATGCTTATGCAGTATATGCAGTATGGACATAAAGGATATTTTTTCATTTTACTGTGCAATGCTTTCTAAATGCAAGGCACCTGAGGTTTAAACACTGACGGCTAAGAGGCCTAAGGAAGATAAAGGAAGACAAGGAAATTGTTTATATTAAATGCTGAGCAGCACACTAGCCTTCAGCTTTGTATGATCGTGCATGACACAACACTGATTTACTTATAAAGGTCATCCTGTTTAAAGTTCAGCTTTCACATAAAGTCTGGTCTAATCTTTGCTGT
>WWET01001107.1:0-12102 GCA_011038615.1 Limnodynastes dumerilii | reverse complement strand
ATATATGTGTGTGTGTGTGTGTGTGTGTGTGTGTGTATAAACATTTTGTAAATTTATGAAAACAACTGGACCCCTCTCTGATCCCCTTCGTTTCTTATAGCAAAAACTTTTTTGTGTGTACTTTGCTCAGTAATTTTCTTTGTGCATATTAAAATTTTTAATTATTGCAAATGGTATAAGTACTTCCAGTGTTCCACTGAATCTCTACAATTACTAAATAATAGACAGGTTAGTTTGGTAAATGATGACTGAAATGAGAGGCATGTACAGTAAGTCAATAAATGAAGAATACCTGTAGATGCTGCACTAACAGGCTCTGCTTACTATTCCATTTCATCCTGGCATTCTGTTTGAAAGGGAATTTTAAATTTATGTCCTCGCTTTCCATACTGAGAGAAGGATGAATTGCATACAAGCACTTTTGCTTATGTTTTCAAATTCCTCAGACGCTTGGTTTGGCACAGGACACAGAGATGTGCTCACTTCAATCCAAACGCACAAAGAGGCCTTCCTGGAGTGAGCAAATTTCTGTCTACTTTAGTCCACATATATGCAGGTCTACTTGATGTCTAAAGCTGGGGCCTTTTCTAATTGTGAAAATCACATGATCACACAACAGATATCTCACCCATGAATGACATTCATATCCAGTCATTTCTAGTCAAATTGGACCACCTCACAGCTCACAAGATTGAAGTTTGTTGGTACATACTAGACATATATTGTCTAGTATCCCACTCTCAACTTTGTGACATTTGTCAAATGTATTCTCATGTATTGCTATTGTTATATAACATATAAAAGGACAATATCTATGGTCCCTTCCACAGTAAATATATATATATAAATAGTTTGTAAATTGTTTTAAAAAAAACTATTGTATAAATAAAGAAGAAAAAGTGTGAACAGGACTTGCTGCAGGGTGAGCAATATAGAAGCTGCTATTAACCAGTATGTTCCTAGCATTTTTTGGCAGACTAAAGGCCAGATTTACTAAGCTGCGGGTTTGGAAAAGCAGAGATGTTGCCCACAGCAACCAATCAGATTTTATCTGACATTCTCTAGTATGTAAAAAGAAAGTAAGAGCTAGAAATAAGGCTATAGGCAGCATCTCTACATTTCCAAACCAGCAGCTTAGTAAATCTGGCCCTAAGGCTTAATGGCTCTTAGCACTTGTATGAGTGATAGAATAGTGGCTGCAGCCTTGTCACCCTGTTGGCTGATCATCCCTGCAGCCTTGTCACCCTATTGGCTGATCACCCTTGCTTATGTGCATGACTACTGTCTGTGTGTGACATTGATGGATACATGGACTCTCATACTGTCACTTCATGTAAAATGTTTGGGGAAATTTGCTTCTTTGTTATGGTAACTGCCCTGTGATTGGAATCCTCTTCTATGTATGTCTAGCCAACAAACCAATGAAGCCATGCCCCCTTTTCATGGAACCTGTGAAGCTATGCCCCTTTTCAAGTTAATGTTTTTTTCAGGAAATATAAGGCTCCAAAGATCCGAATATTTAGTGAAAATGGTGTTTTGCTTTGATTACAGATCCAGATTTGGTGGGAGGAACCAAGTCATGGCTCGGTTTGACTCGGAAACCCCAAAGTTCAAATGTGTCGGATTTCATGGCATCTGAACCGTTCATCTCTAAATCTTATTAACGTTTATTTACAAGGCACCACACAGTATCTGCAGTGCTGAACAGAGGCAATAGGAAGACCAATAATTACATATACAATAATTAACAGACAGAGTACAAATTCGTAAAAATAGGGAACACAATACAAGCACAATGCAGAAATAAAGTACAGTTCAAAAATAGCAAACAATATGTATGGAAAATAAAGAAGCAGAATATGTGTGTAGGAGCAGATGAATAAGGAGTTAGACAGTAGAGAGAAAAGATGGGAATTAATGAGGACAAGGTATAGGGGTGACAACAGGAGGGGGAGTGCCCTGATAGCTAACATGCTAAGTAGGAGGGGGTGAACAAACAGGAGACACAGAGATGGAGATGGTGGGTTTATGAAACGATCCACGGGAAACTAAAGAGCAGTGTACAGGGAGCATTGTTAAGCAGGTTAATAATAAAAATGTTTCCTTGTATTACTTGTGGCAACAGAAATCCACCTCATTAATGTATTTTAATTCATTGATGGCTTTTATTAACTTTTTTTGTTAAAAAAAAAAATGATTTTAACTTCTGAGATATGAGACACACATGCTTTTTTTTTTTTTGCAAATGAAGCAGATTCTTGGCAATATTAAAAGACAGCAACATTTACCAGATTATGGAAGAACTAGCAAGAGGGAGCATAGATAATAAAACTTACATTTAATATGCATCTGCTGTGTGTTCACAATATGATAACATTTGACTTGTGTTTAAAGAAGATATTGGACCAGATTCAGAGTTTGATAATAAGAAAGGAAAGTTACACATGGGGATAACTATGTTGATTTCAGGGGAGTCATTTTCATCTGTTTCAAACATCATTATATTTACCCAACCCAAGTCTAAATAACAGTGTAAAAGTGAAGCTGGTCAGTATCTGTGTGCAATAAGCAAAAGCAAAGTATTCTCCCTGCATGCATAGAATAAAATAAATTTGACTCCCCCAGCATGGTTTTGCCCAGGTGTAACTTTCCTCTGTGAATCATAGCAGAGACACCCTATAGTTCATATGTTTGAAAAAGAGATGGAATAGGATAAAGGAGAAATTAGTTGATAAACAAAATAGCAGCACTGCCAGTAATACCATGTTATGCTATAAATACTATTTTAATCATACTTACTTTGTATGTAAGCCAGGGAAGCCTAGAAGTGGGCATCCTAACAAAGCCAAAGATGGAAAAACACCACAGGAAGGAACCGAAGACACCACAGGTTGAAGATCCATTAAGTGATTCCTCTAAAAGACTTTGGTAAATGGATTTTTAGCCTGTGGTGTTTTGTTATATTCACTTTGTCAGGACGTCCACTTCTCGGCCTCCTAGAAGGTCCCTAGCTTATGTAGAATCTTTGGTATGAGACCTTTTACCAAATTTCTCTAGCAGCTCTGAGAAATCCAGTGCTACTGCAGTCATGACTGGACCTTGTTTGATTTTATGTATTATTGCTAAGGTGATTTGTAACATTGGGCCTGATTCACACTTAAGAATCTGCGTAGTTTTTAAGAACGGATGCACTGCGCATGCATAGTAACTTTTCTACGCCGTTTACATTGGACTTACGCATGCAAATTACGTCCTTATACATTACGCACCTAAAGTCTGTAGGTTCGTAGTAACATACGCAAAAAGGGTTGTTCTGTGAATAAGTAACTAGGCAGATACACAGATTTGGGTGGAGAGAGGCATTTAAATGACCAAATGAAGGTGCGGTTATGCAGTTAAGTTCTTAAGTAGATGCCCTACGCATTCAAATGCGAACCTACAGTTAAGGGAGCCCTATGACACTCGTAAGTCACATAAGAACCTAAAAACCGAGGGCGTTCCGAGGGAGCTGCCTTGCTATTAGGTGCGTATATTTAGGAACCTATCGCGTTCTTAAGCGTGAATCAGGCTCATTGTTTTTATTTATTGAGTGTTATATTATATGTTTTTTTATGATTATGAGTAAAGGCTTATTTATATGATACATATTATTGCCTGACCTTTTATTTTTTCTATCTGGGATTAATCTGAGGAATGATGAGATACCAGTAATCATTTTACCACCAACACACTATTATCCACTGCAAATTTCAATTGTCCTTTGTTGTTGGTGTTATCTGTATGCCGCAGAGTTGTGTATTTTTGAAAATTTAAATATATATAATTTATAATTTTATAAATATATATGTATTGGTATAAGTTTTAAGTGGTTTAGGTGGATTACTCACTAATTTTTGAGTCTCTCTCTGTCTATTAGCAGAGTTATCTGATATAATACTGATGTAATAGTCATTTTTAGACATTTCAAATATGGGACATAGCATTCTTATAAACTTTCTTTAGGTGGGCAGTTTCTATTTGAAAGCACTATCAATCTTTTCCCATTGAGATAGCTTTGGGAATTAGCAAATGTGGCCCATCCTATATATGTAACGGTCTGAAATCCGGATCAGAGTCCAATGGCTGGAAGGAAGGCAGGTCCACGTGGTGGTATATGAATAGTCAGAAGCAGCTGGATCAGCAACCAGTCAAGCAGAATTGAAGTACTAAAGAGTGAGGCAAATATGAGGACAAGAAAAAGCTGTTAATGCACAAGTAGTAAATAAGAAATGCAGTTAGACAGAAAACAAACAGAAAGTATAGGATGTGAGAGGCATAGGACAACTTAAACATAGAGAGAATAGATGGTATCATCCTGCAGCCAGGATAACTGAGGCAGTAGCTGAACAATGTCCACATTCCTGTGCCTTGAGTTTGAGTTATGACAATATAGCAGAACATCTATAAAACTTGCCAGTGGCACAATCAGCTTTTAACACTTGATTTTGTAAACAATACAGAGTGTGTTTAGTGGTGACTAAAACATATTTAATTGACATGTCCTCCACACAGGAGCTCAGAGACCATTTGTTTGTAGGATATGTACATATATCTCCTTAAAGTCCTCCAGCTGCAGCTAAATATTAACCGGGATAAATTCAAACTAGGGTGCGGAGTCTAACTAGGGCTTGGAGTTTGCTATAGCCCCTGATGGTGAGGAAAGGCTCATGCAGCAGGCACTCAGCAGGTCGTGGTCCCCAACTCCTAGAGAAACAAGGAGGGTTTGGAAGTCAGATATCACAGTAGAACAGTACAATACACAGATAGAGGATACGGGAGACAGGACTGGAACAGATCACAACAGAGACCAACACAAAAAAAGACCAGTACTCAACAAGTAAGGGTGAAACACATCCAAGACAAGGACAAGGAGAAGACAAAAACTGCACACAATGAAACATGACAACACTACAGACTGAAGAAGGGTTGTGTTCAGAAATGCAGATAACAGATTTCTGGAGCGGATTGGGACAGGTACTGGTAGAACAGGGCAGGTGCAGTGGAGCAAGTGCACAGTAATATAAGTACAGATATCTGGAATGGATACATATAAACAGGTAATGGCAGATGTAGGAAGGATCCAAAGTACAGAGAAACATACAGGCAGAAGGAAATCAAGATGCTAAGTAATGTACATGGATACCAGAGACGTGGGATGAGAGAAATGCAGCCACTGAGAGAAAACAGGGCAGGAATACCATGACACAATGAACAAAAAGAAATAGATAACCAGGGAAGAGTGGAGGTAACAAGAGAGAAATAACAAATGGGAGAACAAGGATCAGACAAGAACCTTACAGTGGACAGGGATTGTAGGAAGAACATTGAAAACAAAACAGGAGGCTAGTGCAAGCCTGGCAAAATCTCCCTGCTGGCTATTTAATGTCATAGGGGTAGATCCAGAACTACGTGTGCCGTACGTTTATTCGCGGAGCGTATTTTCGTGTACATAAATTCGTTACATTCCCCTCGGCACACCCCTTGCATGGACGTATTTTGTCAAGATACGCTGCCCAAACCCTACCTTAACTTTTTCACACGTAACAGCGTACGTCCGCTAACGGACGTATAGACTACGTGAACGTACGCGCTTAGCACGCCCATACTGTACACTTTAAATACCACCCCTCGCCTCCTTCACGTATTGCAGACGTATTTTGGAGTAACGTAAATTTGGCACGCCCACACGTAAGTATTTACGTGACACATACGTGAATGGCCCATACGTTCACAATTACGCTACGTGAATGTGCGTATTTTCTATGGTGCGCATGCGCAGTGCGTTCTAAACTGCAAATTTACGTCTCCGCCACGCGGAAATTCACTCCGATGCATAGTTCTGGATCAGGCCCATATTCAGCTAATCAGCTCTGGACATGCAGACCAGCCTCCCAACCTGATTTGATAGAGTCCTGACTGATGAACAGCAGCTACACACTGCCCATAGCATCACAGCTGATTAGCAACAGCTCAGTATACAGTATAAGAGCTCATAACATCACTGGAGTTCAAGCTGCCTAGCAACAGCTGGGTATCGGCCTCAACCTGCCGGAGGAGAGAGATTGAGCTGCTGTAAATATATCCAGAGTTCCACAATGCAAATGTTTTCCATGAAAAATGCTTTTGCTATTGCACATACATGTGCACGTCCCCCAGATTCAGGCTTCTATATTAAAAGTCTTGGATCCTCACTGCTGCTGCTTTCACAGCTCCAAGCGACTTCGGAAGTCTTGAATTGGTCTGTTGACTACCAAAGCTGAATTGAACTATTGTTGTCCAGGTTCTGATCAATAATTCATTCTTAGAATTACTGAGAATTCCCCCTAGTACTGTAAAGATGTAAAGATATGTAGCAATCACATAACTGCATATTTGATGGGTAGAGAATAAGTTCCAGTACACAGAGAGCTGATCCTGGTAACTGTTCAAAGGGATTTACAATAACCTTTATTTGACTCTGTTTTAGGCGAGTGCACAGGCGTTATAACTGTGTAGGTTAGGTGATACTTAAATTATAAAAATTATAAATTATAATTTCTTGATAATTGTCTAGCACACACTAGTGATTTGTCCGATTAATGGCACTGCTCAATATCCTTCAGTCATACACCATCAGAGAACCTTGACTATGAACAACAGTGGTATAGCATCATCTAGTGGCTAACATTTGTATCTTCATAATGTTGACATATAAGTAAAACAACATAAAAAAACAACGCTGGGATTCATATTCAATAGTTACAATTATATTAATAGATTAATGTCTGTGATGGTTGAATCACTGTGACAATGCTGATGTGTGTAGAATCATTAACATTGAAATCCAATCAAATAGATATATGACTAACAAATAGTCATAAAAGATTAAACAGCATTAAGCAGTTTAGACTTAATACTTGATTAGAACGTCCATCAATAGATAGTAAATAGCAGCAGCCAAGTAAAAGTTCTCAATAAACTTTGTATTGTTTCCAATTATATCTTCAAATATTGGAGAGTAATAATATTAGAGGTTTGTATTAATAGTATATTAACTTATTTATTTATTATTATTTATTAACAGGTTTTTATTTAGCGCTTTACAATTTTAACAATTAGTATAAACAAGACTAGGTAATAACAGACAGACTGGGTGGGTAAGAGGGCCCTGCTCACAAGCTTACACTCTATAGGTTTTTGTATTTGATTTTGTAGTATGCAGGCAACCAATGTAGAGATTGACAGAGTAGACTAGCTCTAGATGAACGTTTTGCAAGGAAAATCAGTCTTGCTGCTGCATGCAATATAGACTGTAGAGGGGTAATTTTATATTGTGGGAGTCCTTATAAGAAGGGCATTGCAGTAATCAATGCAAGAGATAATTAGTGCAAGAATGAGAGTTTTAGTAGTTTCTTGTGAGAGATATTTTCAAATTTTGGAAATGTTTTTTAAGTGTATATAATAGGATTTAGAAACAGATTGAATGTGGGGCATAAAGGACAGTTCAAAATCAACACCTAGACAGAGAGCTTGGACAGTAGGGAATATTTCAGTGTTGTCAACAGAAATAGGTTACCCAGTTGGATACAATGTATCAACCTCAATATTAATGTAACAGGTGGTCAGCCCAACAGAAATAGTTACTTTCTCGCCTTCCAAATCTGGATGGAATGGTAAACTATCCGCACACAAACCGCACAATGGTAGGGAAGGTTTTGAATTTTGTGTAGCGTCTGGTAGCTTCTTTAAACAGATTGCAAAAAGCCAGAATACTAGTGCAGTCTTCCAGCAACGCATTTCGTGTTACCAGAACACTTTTTCAAGCTGACATGACTCAGACAATCCAGTTGCTTATTGAAGAGATTTCTTTTCTTTAATTAGGCTGCCAGGGTTGGGTCCAGAAGGTCCTGCAAAATAATTCATTATTACTTTTATTTTTATTATAGATTACAGTGGCAAACGCAGGATTTTGAAAGTGGGGTTTCCAATGCGTGTAGTACATGTGGGGTATATTATAATAGCTGCAAACGTTTTGGAGCCCGAAAACGCGGCAAATAAGCTCCGCCACGTCCTGCCCAAGCTCGTCTCCTGACTCGCCCACAATGTCATACTGCTCAAGGCAAAAATTATCCCTAGCATGTGTGTATGTGCATGTGAAGGTGTGTATGTGTGCTTGTTTGTTAGGGAATTATACTGTAATGCAGCAGAGGTTGATGTATGTAAAATTGTGAAGAGCTACTTAATATGATGCACTGTTAAAAAATAAAACATATATAAAATGACAATACTGACAACATGGTCGTACTATATGACTGTCAGGATATGTAAGACATCCATTAATGTTCTCTGTGAAAGCAGGATGTTAAAATTCTACATTAAGGAATTGCTTTGGTTATTGGCTGTAACAAGACCTGTTCGGATTTTTTTTTTATAGGTGATTTATAAGTTACTTCTTTCACACAGTAAAATAGTATTATATTGAAGGAACAGATCTAATAGTAATAGCAGTATACAATGCATTAGTAGAGGATGAGCACATTACATAATGTACAGAGCCTGTGTCAGTGCATAAGCACTGTTGTATTTGTAGTGACTCATTCACCATTCCCACCTGCTTTCCTAATGCAGCACAGGCCAGGACCATCTTCCTCCATGTCAGTCCAGATCACATGGCCGTGAAGCCACACCCCTTTCACGGCACCCGCAAAGCCACGCCCCTTTTTGAATTTTCACATTAATTTTTTTTTGCTTATTTTTCAATATTTATTTTTATATTTTCAATCTGGGGGGGTTTCTGGGCAACCAAACCCCCCCCCTGGGTGCGCCACTGTAGGGCCACTCAAGAAGGGTGCCACTCAAAATCTGACATCATCCTCAAAACCTGGCTGGAAACCTTAATATATGATTCAAGGTCGACCACATACTTTTTGATATATTGGTCGACATATTCCCGAATCTCTAAAAGTTAACGACTCAATCTCCGAGACAATAGGTTTGCCTGTGGGATTGAGTTGGTCCTTGTGCAGTTTCGGTAGCTGATAAAAGGTGGCTTTTTTTTGGATGTTTATTAAATAAATAATCGTTTTCCTGTTGGGAAATACATACATCAGCTAGACCATTTTGTATTAACTTTTCCAACTCTAAAACAAACTCCATTGTGGGATTATACTCCAGAACAGAGTAGAAACTAGTATCACTCAATAGTCTATGACATTCAGTGACATATTTCTCTCTGTCTAGAATGGCGACCCCCCCCCATTTATCCGCTTCTTAAACACGACACTTTGATTTTCCATGAGAAGTTTAAGGGAGGTACATTCTCTAAAGTTTAAATTACCACCCAATTTTGGAATAGAATAATCTATTTTTTCCAAGTCTTTTCTAATGAGCTCTGTAAAGAGCTCAATATAGAAGCCCCTAGATTTAATGGGGAAGAATTTTGATTTAGGTCTAAACCTGGAATTGGGGGGATTAGTTTAATCTGTCTGAGAATTGGAAGTGACATCTATATTCTTTTTGGAGTCTAGTTTGATGAAGTGACGTTTGAGTGTCAAGGCACTAGAATATTTAAGTAAGTCGATAGTTAAAGCAAATTGGCTAGGAGAACATGTGGGAGCAAAGGATAATCCCCTTTTTAATAGCCTCATATCCGTAGTCGATAAGGGTAACAACGACATCTTAAAGATACCTCTATCATCTATAGAGGCTTCTTTTTTGATGGTTTTGGAGCTTTGTTTGCCCCTTCTAACTGTATTTTTTTTAACTGGTGTTTAACGGTGGGAATCCCAATACAGATTGTATTTTTGGAGGGGGATCTACAGGATTTGGAACCTGCTCTAAAAAAGGATCTGGGGAAGACAGTTGGGTCTTGGTGGTGGAGATGCCCATGGAAGGGCCAGGACTCAACAGTGGTACTGAATGCTTCAAATCTATCATACAAGGGAACTGGGGGAACACTAGGAGATCTTAATTGATTGGGTTTGAGCATTATTTCTATTTGGAACATTTTTATTTTTAGTATTAGTATTCTGAACTTTAGTCCAATTTCTATAATTTATGGACTTCTTCGTTTTGATGTCTGAAAAATTGGTTATTTTCATGACCTGAGATAAATTTCCGTTAAAATTTTTCTTAAATGGATTTTTACCGTACTGTTCGCTTTTAGAGTTGGGTTTAGCCCTTTTATTGAAAAGGGATTTTGGGCTCTTTTTTGGCCAATCTCTCACTTGGTTCAATTGGTAATCCCTATAGTCCCATTAAAATTTGCCCTTTTTATTTTTTATAATTGATTCCTCAATTTTAGTAAGCTTAGACTCTAAGTCTAATTTTGCTTGTAAAAAACTTTCATCAGTCAAAAATGACTCAAATGTTAAGCTAATTGAAGATAAACTGGTCTCTAACACTACTAATTCTTGTTTCGTTTCTAAAATGAAAAGATTCATTAATTCAATAGAGCACCGGTCTACCTGATGACCTGATGCCAAGATTTTAAAAAATGGTCAGATAGACCATTATAGGCTGGCTCTTTAAGGAACCTTAACCCTCTAGGAATTTTGTCAACATTGACATAACTCTCCAGTAAATTTATGTCCCAAAAAGTTTTAATTTCTTTTACATGGCGTCTCTCCAGGGAACGTAACTGATCTTTCCATGAGCTATCTACTTCAGTTGGTATAGTAGGGGTGATGTCTATTATGCTAAATTTCTGTATCTCAGCAGAGCGTAAATCAGATAAATTAGAAGCACGGAACATCATATTTCAAACAATTCAAAATACTTTGTACAACAATTGTTAACAAAGTTACAAATCAAAGTAAATGTGAAAAAGTTACAAATCACATTACCGCAAGTTGCAAAAGCTAACAGTGGAACAAGCAAGACAATGGAGGCAGAAAAGCGTGGTCAATCCCGGTGTGAAAAGGCAGAGATTTAAAAAGATGTCCGTCATGCAAGATATACAAAGTCAATCAATTTTTCTGCATGAGAGATAAAAAGTTACAAGCACCAAGTTGCTGAAAAGCTCCTGCTGCTCCTCTTCAATATATATCCATTCCCATCTTTACTTAGCAATCTACCAGGTCCAGGAATTCTATCACCAACCCCTCCCAAAACTCTAATAAAGTTGACGGTACCCTTGACACAAATGTTGAGTGAAATAAAGAGCATTGTTAACAAACATTGGTCGGTCCTACAGTTGGACCCTGTTTTGGCCACACATCTTCCCCCAAACCCTATTATTAGATTTTGTAAAGCTAAAACATTAAAGTCAAATCTAGCTCCTAGTCTACTTACCTAGCAACCCACTCCTTCCACTCATTCCTGTCTTTCTGTAATAGCTGGATGTTATCCATGTAATAATTGTAAAATTTGCAAGTTTATTAATAAGCATAAATCTTTTTTTTCTCTTCTGATGGTACAAAAAAATTCCATATTAAAAACGGCCTTTAAAAATCAGGGCCCTTGAGCATTACAAAAATATTCTGCATGGAATTCTAACCCACTCTGTGTCCCGATATTGGTTTGGATATTGGATTACCACTCTTAACACTCTGAGTCTGTGAGGTCTTAATGAGAGTTTCGAGTTGGCCCCGTTTATTTAGTATTCTTGGACACTTATGTTTATTATGGTTCTTTTGATATTTACCTAGTACTGGTTCTACTGGCTCTTTTCTTGTTTCTTACTTTTCTTATTTTTTATTCATTTATTGTTAATACCAATTTTTCTTGTTTTTAATGTATTAATTTACCTGATCAATGTACATCCAGTTCAGGAATCATATGTACACTAAAAGCAACATTGTATGTATCTATATATTTGGGTGACCCTTATGTTTAAAATATGTGGATATCTATACCTGTATATAGATTTTTTTAAATCCATAGATTGTGGAAGTTTTTAAAACTTCTCATAATTGAATGAATTTGCACACCGCACTTTTATTGATCAATTGTTATTTGCTGCTGAATATTGCTGTCATTTGAATTGGATTTTACGCTGGCCTTACACGTGTCCACTGTTTACCATAAGCCTAGTATCGATAGGTTAATTGCTAGCTGAACGGGTATAAAAGCCCAGGATGCTTG
>WWET01001106.1:393738-438186 GCA_011038615.1 Limnodynastes dumerilii | reverse complement strand
CTCATAACGGTATTACAATTATACTTTCTGTCTTACCACACTACACAAATTGATCACATGCCATTGCTGATAACTGAATCACCTTTTTAACAATGTCCTATTTACTTGACCTGAAATGCCCCAAAAAAAAAACATTGAATCAACTACAGCACAAATATGGCGTTAGTTTTATGGTCTGACACGGAAATTTTAAAGAAAGTATTTTATTTTTTATTTTTTACCTTGCTGAGTGACGTCTGAACGCCATTCATGTTTTTATGATAATCCTGTTTTTATAATAAAGCATTGATCGTAAACAAACATACAAAAAGTGGTAACACAGTATAATGTTCTATTTTCCACAATCACCACAAGGGGGCAGTATCAGACTGTACATGAAAGACATACCCCACTGATTGAGTTAACGCTCTTGTTGAATTACTGGGTATGTTTCATAGGCTTAGCAGCTACAACTGTGAAATGTGGTTGTCACAATTCACACAATAGTTATCCTGGTATTTCTTCCATCACAGACTCTTAATTTAGTTAGTCACAATATACACCCATCTGGGAAATGAAGAGAAGTGGTTAGAAAAAGCAGGGAGGGGGAGGGTATTCCAAGGAAATAAAAGAAAAAAATAGAATTATTTAAAATCAATCAATCAATCAATCAATTTCTCTTCTTTCTAAATGTAATGGTATCTAAAATCCTAACCCTAACTTTATCCCTCTCCTTTCTGCAGCCTAACTCTAGTCGTCCCTTAACCCTAACCTTAACTCTCCCCTCTCCACAGACTAACCCTAACCCTAGTGGCTAATAAAGTGGGTGTGGCAATTATACGCACGCATGTAGCAAGGTCACACCCACCAGCACCCAAGACACTCCCCTCACTGCCATGCAATCGTAGACGTACACCTCCATAGACCACTCTGATCTTTACGTGTGTACTTACGTGCGTATATGTCTTCCGTCTGTGCGATTCAGTAAAGCCACGCCCTCAAGCGTTCATTTAAATGCCTCCCCCCACCCACTTTCACATAAATATTCAAGTACGTATTTCTACGCCGTCCATCCGTATGTAGGTCCCCAAGTGTGATTCACATGTCCGTGCCTAAAGCACTTATGAGCGTATAATCAACGTAACACATAAATAAAGTGACTACGCATGCGCTGTTAAAATGTACCAAAAATATGCACGCAACTCCACGTAAAAACGGATCTCTGAATACGGCCCCTTATCTCTAAGGCTGCAGGGGAGGGAGGATTAGGGTCAGGCTGAGGGAGAAGGAGGGTTAGGGTCAGGCTGCCAGGAAGGGAGGGTTAGCTAGGAAGGGAGGGGTAGGGTCAGGGTGTGGGGAAGGTAGGGTTAGGGTAGTGAGAGGGGAGGGTTAGGGTTAGAATTAGGGTAAGGGGTGGGGGACTACTTTCTCTCACCTTTTCGGAGCACCAAAAGCTCGGTGCTCCATGGATCAATTGCTACGCCTCATCGAGGCATATGCATTCGGAGAAAGCGGCACTATCGAAATAGTGCAGTTCTAAGTGAGAACCCACACCCCACTCATACATAGAGGGTTGAGCGCTGTTTTAAGCTGTCAGCCTCTGACAGCTTGCTTACAGTGCAGGTGGCAGCGGCTACCTCCGGGCATTGATTGGGTAGAGTCCAGGCTGCTAAGAAATGGCTGGGACCAATCATTGTAAATCTCACTGACCAAGTCATCCCAGCTACCCTGCTGTTACTAGACTCATAACGGTATTACAATTATACGTTCTGTGTTACCACACTACACAAATTGATCACATGCCATTGCTGATAACTGAATCACCTTTTTAACAATGTCCTATTTACTTGACCTGAAATGCCAAAAAAAAAAACCATTGAATCAACTACAGCACAAATATGGCGTTAGTTTTATGGTCTGACACGGAAATTTTAAAGAAAGTATTTTATTTTTTATTTTTTACCTTGCTGAGTGACGTCTGAACGCCATTCATGTTTTTATGATAATCCTGTTTTTATAATAAAGCATTGATCGTAAACAAACATACAAAAAGTGGTAACACAGTATAATGTTCTATTTTCCACAATCACCACAAGGGGGCAGTATCAGACTGTACATGAAAGACATACCCCACTGATTGAGTTAACGCTCTTGTTGAATTACTGGGTATGTTTCATAGGCTTAGCAGCTACAACTGTGAAATGTGGTTGTCACAATTCACACAATAGTTATCCTGGTATTTCTTCCATCACAGACTCTTAATTTAGTTAGTCACAATATACACCCATCTGGGAAATGAAGAGAAGTGGTTAGAAAAAGCAGGGAGGGGGAGGGTATTCCAAGGAAATAAAAGAAAAAAATAGAATTATTTAAAATCAATCAATCAATCAATCAATTTCTCTTCTTTCTAAATGTAATGGTATCTAAAATCCTAACCCTAACTTTATCCCTCTCCTTTCTGCAGCCTAACTCTAGTCGTCCCTTAACCCTAACCTTAACTCTCCCCTCTCCACAGACTAACCCTAACCCTAGTGGCTAATAAAGTGGGTGTGGCAATTATACGCACGCATGTAGCAAGGTCACACCCACCAGCACCCAAGACACTCCCCTCACTGCCATGCAATCGTAGACGTACACCTCCATAGACCACTCTGATCTTTACGTGTGTACTTACGTGCGTATTTGTCTTCCGTCTGTGCGATTCAGTATAGCCACGCCCTCAAGTGTTCATTTAAATGCCTCCCCCCACCCACTTTCACGTAAATATTCAAGTACGTATTTCTACGCCGTCCATCCGTATGTAGGTCCCCAAGTGCGATTCACATGTCCGTGCCTAAAGCACTTATGAGCGTATAATCAACGTAACCTACATAAATAAAGTGACTACGCATGCGCTGTTAAAATGTACCAAAAATATGCACGCAACTCCACGTAAAAACGGATCTCTGAATACGGCCCCTTATCTCTAACCCTAACCCTAACTCTTCGCTAATCCTAACCTTAATCCTCCCCTCTCTGCAGCCTAACCCTAACCATCATCGTCTCTTGGCCTAACCTTAACCCTCTCCTAACCCTAACCTTACTTGTTCACTGCCTAACCCTAACCCTTCCCTCTCCAAAGCTTAAGCCAAAACCTTTCTATCCTGGAGCTTAACCCTAACTACAGGGGTACATTGTTGAAATAAGACCATTCGACATGGTACCCTTTCCAGAAGGTAAATTTTGGCTATAGACAATGGTACAGAGGAAATTATACTTACGGCTGTATCATTGTCTAATGGCAATGGCATTGGTGTCAGAAAGATCAACAAGTATTAATAGAGGTAAAGAAGGTCTGGGTATAGGAGGATGGTGACAGGACACTGAGCTAGTGAAGCACCCTGTGGGTGCAGCAGATGAGGAAGAAGGTGCAGTA
This sequence comes from Limnodynastes dumerilii, assembly GCA_011038615.1. Taxonomy (NCBI): domain Eukaryota; kingdom Metazoa; phylum Chordata; class Amphibia; order Anura; family Limnodynastidae; genus Limnodynastes; species Limnodynastes dumerilii. Next base: position 434,792 of record WWET01001106.1, on the reverse strand, counting down.
GTAATGGGAGACACCAAGAGCCAGATTTACTAAGCTGCGGGAAAGTAAAAGTGGAGATGTTGCCCATAGCAACCAATCAGATTCTAGCTGACATTTTCTAGTATGTAATAGGAAAGTAAGAGCTAGATTCTGATTGGTTGCTATGGGCAACAGCTAAACTTTTCCTTCTCCTCAGCTTAGTAAATCTGGACCCAGGAATCATAGGATAAAGCTTGTGGGATATTACAGGAGAGTGAGAAGATAAACAAGTTAGGGATAGAAGACCTGTGTATAGTGAATGGGAGGAAGGAAACTATAGCAAATGATAGAGAATGAGCAGTAGTAAACACTATGAATAAGGTTCCTGTCTGTCAGCTTATAACCAACAGAGAAATGTATCAATATTATCGCTTTATAACCTTAAATACCATCATTTCCAATCTAATATCTCCTCCAAGAACATTTAATTTCCAGTTAACTCTAATCAATTAGTTGAATGATATTTATCTCTGAATCCTCTTGTAATGTTGATTCCTTGTGCTTTTTATATATAAGATTTTATCTAGATTTCACTTTTAAGTTTTTACTAGTTTCAGTCATATTAATTGGCCAGATCCAGAACAAGGCTTGTGAGCGAATTTCCGCGTGGCGGAGACGTAAAATCGCCTTTTGGTAAGTACTGCGCATGCGCACCATAGAAAATACGCTCAGTAACGTAGCGTAATTGTGAACGTATGGGCCATTCACGTATGTGTCACGTAAATACTTACGTGTGGGCGTGCCAATTTTACGTGAGTCCAAAATACGTCTGAAATACGTTAAGTAGGCGGGGGTTTGTATTTAAAGTGTACAGTATGGGCGTGCTTAGCTGCGTAAATACGTGTTGCCCATACGTACGTGTGCGGATCACTGCGGTTACGTTGGCAAAAGTTAAGGTAGGGTTTGAAAAGCGTATCTTGACAAAATACGTACATTCAAGGGGTGTGCCAGTTAACCGGAGCCCCCAGAGAAAACCCACTAAGACACTGGGAGAACATACACACTCCACACAGATGAGGCCTAGTCCAGGAATCGAACTCATGACCTCAGCGCAGTGAGACACAAGTGCTACTCACTGAGCCACCGTGCTGCCCGTAACCATACCGGAAACGTTCTTCGGGTGAATAAAGGATACTCAGAGCTATGTATTCGGCAAACATCTCACCCCTTATTTATTTCATATGCAACCTATAGAGCGGACGTACGTAAGTCTAACACATCTCAAGTGAGAAGGTCGTGACCTCCGCGTCGGCGGAAGCCAAGTCTAAACACTTCAGTCTCAGTAGGTGACAAACGCTTTATTTACAACACAGACCCATATCCGGCAGGGAGACGCGAGCGATGTCCGTGTAACCGTCGCGGTTATCTGAGAAAATATACCGTACTCCGTTCATTTGAAGCCTGCTCGCTCCAGTAACTTACGTACGAAGTGTTGACATTATAAAAGTTGCTATACAATGACTAAAATGAATTAAAAGAATAAAATTAAAATACAGTATTCTCGTAAAAATAACTGAAACATTTTTTGGTACAGGATAGCGCCTGCTGCGGTCTTCATATTTCATCTTCTAAATAACAACGATGGGCCCGATAGTAGAACACCCCTTTCTCTTAATACCACCTACATCGATGGGATCTGAGAGAGGGCGTTATCGATGTGGCACCACCCAGGTTCCCGTCTCATAGGCACTGGCTGGAAGACTGGTAAAAGCTCTCGCCGTTATTTTGCAGGACCTCTTTGAACTGCTCGATCACCCTCCCGAAGTGTGAGCCCTCCCAGAAGACCTTGCCGCACTGACTGCAGCAGAAGAAGAGGGGGACCTTGTCTAAGAGACCCGGGGGCACGGCGTTCAGCTGGAGACGGGCACCGCTGGGGAGGCTCAGAGAGTCAGCAGAGAGACTGAGGTCTTCCATCCACTGCAGATTTTGCTTGTCGCACAACCAGTCCGGTTTCTGGGAACCCGCAGAACCTGTGCACAAAACAGCAAAAGACAATAAACAACAATAAACAGAAACATAGAAGTGACGGCAGATAAGAGCCACGCGCCCCATCCAGTCTGCCCGGTTGTTTATTTAAAGCTATACTCACCATAGACCCTATTTTACCCTCAGTTTAATTTGAGATTTAGGATATTCTTATATTTATCCCAAGCTTATTTAAATTGTTCTACTGTGTTACCCTCTACCACCTCAGATGGGAGGTTATTCCACTTACCCACTACCCCTTCAGTGACGTCATTTTTCCCACACATTTCCTCTGAATCTGCCACCCTCCAGCTTATACACATGTCCTTGTGTTATAATACACCCCTTGATACATGTAAAATATGCTATCACATCCCCCCTCTCCCTACTCTGCTCCAAGCTATACATGTTACTTCCTCTAGTCTGTCTCTGTATGGTGTGAAACACAGGCCATGTACCATTTTAGTTGCTCTTCTCTGCTCCAAGCTATACATATTACTTCCTCTAGTCTGTCTCTGTATGGTGTGTGACACAGGACATGCGCCATTGTAGTAGCTCTTCTTTGCACAGTCTCTAATGTATTTATGTCCTTCTGGGGATATGGCACTTTTCCCCTCTATGTATGGTCAGAACTGATCGGAAGGCATTCCAGCGCATGCAAACATAAGACAGGTAGGACAAGGGGCGTGGCTGAATACATTAGTGGGCGTTTCCTTTCTCTGAATGCGCTTGAGAGACAATACTAATACGACAGATCCCCGACTGTCAGAACTCTACATCTATGTAAGTCTGATAAAAAATGTGATTTTTCATTATGTTGTAATGGTTTTTTATATTAGCAGAAGAAGCGACGCTTTTGAGGAACTCTGGTAGTATTTAGGAAAACGTTTAAGGGTCGTGTTCTCTTCCTTCTATATGCAGATAGCTGCAGCCCTGCACTCGTCAGAAACATGTTTAAATAATTACTGTCTGGTCTCTCACATGGGACTAGTTAAATGTCCAGCCATAAATGTGCACAAGAGAGAGAGACGGACACGTGCTGACGGGTAACGCAGGCACTTGCTGGCCGCACTTACTAGAGTGAGTGAGCAGCAGAGAGAGGGGGTGATGGAGACACACAGGAGATAGCTGTACGCAGTGGGATATTTCTTAGAATGGCAGTATGCTGGTGTGTATACTTAATTATTCATCTGCTGCAAGCCGCCGGACATGTCGCATCGGAAACCGTCAGAGAGGCGAGTAATGGAAGGGGAGGGTTATGGTCATGGAAGGGGAAGGTTAGGATTAGGGTCATGGAAGGGGAGGGTTAGGGTTAGAGTAATGGAAGAGGAGGGTTAGGGTTAGGGTCATGGAAGGGGAGGGTTAGGGTTAGGGTCATGGAAGGGGAGGGTTAGGGAAAGGGTTCAGGTAACATTTACACTTACCGGCCCGGATCCACACCTGATAACGTCAGGTCACGTACACATGCAAGGTGCAAGGAGCTCTGTCTTCGGTGCTGCGGGGATTGATTAGTTTGCCTCTGTGAGTCAAAAGCAATCGAATTCCCATCCAGTTCAGAACTGTCTGGCAGAGAAAAAGGGCCGTTCGCAGCAGCGACCCGCACCCCAACTGAAGTGTTTGCGCTACTCGTAACATTTTTTTACAGTCCCCATTACACTGTAATACCCGGCACTAGCACAGCTTATGTGGGCAGGACGCTGCATGGCGCTTAGCAGCTGATTTCTTGTGCGCTACATGCCGCAGTTGCTTGAAATCCAACAGCCATCGTTATATAAGCATTTTAGGTCGAGCGCAGCCTGCAGTACTTTTTCGATGGCATCTAGGGCACTTTCAGATCTGGATCGGGCCCAATGTCCGTAGAAATAGTGAGCTCTTCGGCCAAGCTTCTTTGCCGTTTGCTTGCTGAAGGTTCATGAACTGTGTTTGAACCTGTTCCTCTGCGGCAGTGCAGACGCTGGAGATGACACACGCATTCTGTACAGTCGGAGAGCTCCTCTTTGCCCGTCTCAGGGATCTTTAATATTTCATTTGGCAGAGGATTCAATGGAGACTTCATTGTTGAGAACTTCATGTTTCATTTAAAACGCTAACATGAGGGTTGTTACTGTTTGCCTATAGATGTTGCCGTGACATATTATGAGTTATAATAATAGAAGTTGGCATTGTGCGTTTATGAAAGGAATGAACAGTGAGTCAGACAGAACCCCATCTGTTTCTCGCTATTAGTTTTTACCGGGCACATCAGCTGCAGTGTGTTCCAGAGGGCTAAGGGCTCTGTGTAGTAAATAAAAAGGAAGCCTATCAGACAGTACATACTGGTCAGGATCGCCTTGGTTCAGGATGACCCGGCCTATATAGTGCAGGAATACGTTATTACTTACATAGCTGGTGAAACGTATTGTGTATTCATTGATAATTTAGTCAGGAGCTAATTAACCTAAAAGCATGTTAGGCATAGGTGTGGGTTGGCGTTCAGAAGGTCCGTATTCTACCAGTTAATTTTGAATTGGCTCTGTAATCGATTGCTTCTGCCCAGCCAAGGATTGGCAATCAAAGATCCCAAGAATGAAGCTGCAGCGGCGAGAGGTAAGTATTTCTTCAACCCCAACCCTTATCCTAATCCTGGCCCTATCCTTCCCCTTCCATTACCCTAACCCTAACCCTTCCTTCCCCACAGCCTGACCCTAAGACTCTCTTTCCCACAGCCTGGCCCTAAGACTCCCCTCCCCGCAGCCTATCCCTAACACTCCCCTCCCCACAGCCTGACCCTAAGACTTCTCTACCCGCAGCCTAACCCAAGACTCCCTTCCCTGCAGCCCAACCCAAGACTCCCTTCCCCGCAGCCTAACCCAAGACTCCCCTCCCCGCAGCCTAACCCTAACACTCCCCTTCCCACAGCCTGACCCTAAGACTCCTCTCTCCGTTACCTAACCCAAGACTCCCTTCCCTGCAACCTAACCCAAGACTCCCTTCCCGGGGCAGCCTAACTCAAGACTCTCTTCCCCGCAGCCTAACCCAAGACTCCCTTCACCGCAGCCTAACCCTAAGATTCCCTTCCATGCAGTCTGAACCTAAGACCCCCCTCCCTACACTGTACAACCCTGCACGTGCGCAGCATATTTCACCACATAGTTGTAGTGGAGCGTATTCAGATTTAAGAGTGCTTTACGAACGCACGGAATAGAAAAATTCCGCACTTATGTGGGCTCTCTGACGGACGCAATTTAGTTAACTTCCGCGTGCCATAGCCCTACCTTAACATCTCCGTGTGCGCGCAGCATGTGTATGTTCCCAGGCGTTATTAAATCTGTATACGGTCCAATGGGCTTAGCTGCTACCTGCCCTGCGATAGCGCGGCGTGCTCTTAAGGAATCGGCGCACCACTTTTTCGCCAAGCTTGATCTATTCTGATTGGCGCGTGTTTCTGTATCAGCATCTATGTGGGCAAAATACAGGTGTTTTCCACTCACAAACAGTGCTAAATGTTCGCATAGCCGAGGTCTGGATCTGTCACAGACCGTAATGTCCCCGGAGTGTCCCCGGCCCCTCTAACACCCCTCTCATAGGCTTCTACGTCCCAAAAAAACATGCTAATGGGTCAATTAGCTTCTGACGGCGTGTTCCTGGTTTTTCAGGATGAATAAAATATAAGACATTAAGGGCCCGATTCAGTTAGGTCAGGGTTGCCGACTCTCCCGGAATACCTGGGAGACTCCCGAAATTCCGGCAGTTCTCCTAGTATCCCGGTAGACCCAACAAATCTCCCACATGAGAGGCAAGGGGACCTAGTGTTACTAGAGATGGGTTGGTCTTGATAACGCATAATTTTCGTCATCAAGGCCCGCCCACCCCTGGAACACTATAATCTGTGCTCGTGCTGGGAAGGGGACGGGGCTTAAAGACGCGATTTGCATTTGCGTCATTAAGCCCCGCCCTCGTGCCGGCCTTTTGCTCTTCCCTCTGGGATCTCCCGAAGGTAAGACTTTGACTTTGACCTTGACTTTGGATCGCACACCGCGATAGACGGGAAAAAGTTTGCAGTGCGCTTTTCCCCTGTCTATTATGGTAGCTGATTTTTATGCGCACCTCTATGATATGCGAACAAATATAAAAAAAAATCTAAAAATTTGCACACTTAGCTTCACGCTGCAAATGACGCGGGTGCGAGGCTAATTGAATTTTATTATAATGTCCCTTTAAACTGCATTTACCTGTCGCAACAGCGCACTCCGTCCCTGCTGCCCTCAGCCATGATATGAAACACGTGTGTTGTGGGCCAGCCGGGAGATGTTTTTCCCCTGTTTGTCTTGACAAGTGAGGCTCTGCTGACTCTACAAACATTGACCCACAAACAAGCCAGAAAACATGCTGTGTTTTTGAAGTGGCCACAAATAACACAGCTGTGAGTGTCATGCACCGCCTGTCCCCAGCCAGATGACAACAGCGCTCCGTAACGCTTTGTGGCTTAACCACCGTGATCCTGCAAAAACAGGCTGCCCCAGGTGCGAAGAGAGGGGAGAGGAGGGGGGGGCAGGACTGCGACTAAGGGGGGGTCAGACGCTGCCCTGCTTTCATTGGCTGCCAGGCTCAGTACCAATAACAAGAGCTGGGGCATAAATGATATATAGAGGCGTTCTGTTTTCCCATGCCAAATAGAAAAGTCTGACACTCATTATCCAAAACTGGGAATCTGACTGACACCTGTACGGGAGCGGTGACAGGCTGAAAGCAGGTAGAGTGTCTCAGATATCTGTTTATTAGGCATTTTTTTCTGTTTACAGGCTGTTTTTGTCTGTCACGTTCCTGGGGCTAGATTTACTAAGCTGTGGGAAAGGAAAAGTGGAGATGTTGCCCATAGCAACCAATCAGATTCTAGCTGACATTTTCTAGTATGTAATAGGAAAGTGAGAGCTAAAATCTGATTGGTTGCTATGGGCAACATCTCCACTTTTTCAAACCCGCAGCTTAGTAAATCCCCTGGCCCCTGGTGTGCTTATCCAGGGCCCCTTTAACACACCTAGGGAATTTATTACAGACTTTCTATTTTAAATCCTGACCAGGGGTGATGGTCACACATTGCTTTATCATAATATATCTTGCTGCTGAATATATTGAATCTATAGGAAAATGAATAGTTTTTTTTTCCTTTACCCAGAAGCCCCCCCATGATTAGTGAGGTGCTTGACAAGTTAGGTCATTATGCTTGATGGTGATTGGCTAGTCTCCTGGGACCAGCCATCTTGTTTGCAGCCACTGTGGTGATTTTGGGTGACTGTCCCACTCAGTAGGGATGCAGAATTTGAAAATAAGAGGAAAACAGGTGGAACGTTACACCTGGGCAAAACCAGGTTGAATTGCAGGGGAGGCAAACAGTTCAAAACAGTATTAGAGGAAGAGGTGATGTTTCCTAACCCACGTCTAAACAATGGTATTAAAGTAAATATGATCAGCATCTGTGTGTAATAAGCCAAATCAAATTATTCTCCCTGCATGCAAAGAATATAATGAATTTGACTGCCCCTGAAATGCAACATGGTTTTGTCCAGGTCTAAATTTCCACTTTTTTTTGAGACTCTGGATCCAGTCTTCAAGGGAGGAATATCCTGTTTCACACTGAATTGGGAGGGGGAGATGTGTTATGCTCCCAACAGTAGTGTCCCCAGTGTTACCTATGTACATAAAGGGGATAGAGATGGTTTGAAGAACACAATTCTGTCTAAATTGATAGCTGCTCATCCATAAATCCTTAAGTTCTCACCCTTAACTCTGAGGGGGTATGTATGTATAGGGTGTATGTATGTATGTATGTATGTATAGGGTATATGTATGTATGTATAGTATGTATGTATGTATGTATGTATGTATAGGGTGTATGTATGTATAGAGTGTATGTATATATAGGGTGTATGTATGTACAGGGTTATGGTATGTATGTATGTATGTATAGGGTGTATGTATGTATAGGATGTATGTATGTATGTATGTATGTATGTATGTATGTATGTATGTATAAGGGTGTATGTATGTATAGGGTGTATTTATGTATAGGGTATATGTATGCATGTATATAGGGTGTATGTATGTATGTATGTATGTATGTATATATATATATATATATATAGGGTGTATGTATGTATATATAGGGTGTATGTATATATAGGATGTATGTATGTATGTATGTATGTATGTATAGGGTGTATGTATGTATAGGGTGTATGTATGTATAGGGTATATGTATGTATAGGGTGTATGTATGTATAGGGTGGGTGTATGTATGTATGTATGTATAGAGTGTATGTATGTATAGGGTGTATGTATGTATAGTGTGTATGTATGTATGTATGTATGTATGTAAAGGGTATATGTATGTATGTATAGGTTGTATGTATGTATAGGGAGTATGTATATGTATATAGGGTGTATGTATGTATATGTAGGGTATATGTATATATAGGGTGTATGTATGTGTGTATGTATGTATAGGGTGTATGTATAGGGTGTGTGTATGTATGTATGTATGTATGTATAGGGTGTATGTATGTATAGTTGCGGCTATATGTGTGTCTGACACAAGACTAGTGTTTGATATTCCTGTCATTAATTGTTTTCAATTTTATTAATAGTTTACCTTTAAAGCACCTTCTTGCTTTTTATTAGCTGCTATTGTTTGTTACCTTTTTATTGTTTTTTATTGACATGTTAAACTCCTGCTTTGATATAACAGAGACATTACTTCATATACAGAATCACAGAGGGTTAGATTAATATAAAACTTCTAAAAGTATAGCTGTTTCCCATAGCAACCAATCAGATCCTAGTTACGTTGTAGATAAATCACATTTTGAATTTGGTTGCCAGGGCAACATCTCCAAATCTCCTTATTACAATTTTCCACAGAGTCTTAATTATGAATTTAATGAATTATATTAGTTGACAGAATTATTAGAAATGGAACAGCAACCTTTCCCTGTTACTGATTCCATTTATATAATGCAAACAATTTCAGCAGTGCTGCCCACTTATTTAATGGGGAAATGTGGGGACATTGCTCATAGTAACCAATGAAATTATAGATGCTAGAAAATGATAGCTAAAACTGATTGATTACCATGCACAAAATCTCCACTTTTCCTCTGTAGATTATCTATTAACTATACCCCTTAGTATCCCAATAACTATTCATATTACAGACCCTCCAACATGACCCATTCCTTTAGGTACAAAATACTCTGCTCCAGAGTTACCACCTAACTGTCAGTTACTATGGTAACCGCCTGTATTGATGAGAAACATTTTTTACAAAACTTTTAATAGTTAATGAACTAGTTAATTCAGGTGAACCTAACGTAACATCTGGAGGGCGCACAGTCCATAGAGCCCACTTATGCAGCATCTCTATGAGGCGCACCTAAAAATAGAAAAAAAAGATTTGCACAAACAGCATCGCACCTCAAAATACACGGGCGCGATGCTAATTGAATCAGGCCCTATGGGGCTGATCCAGAGCTGGGCTCCTCTCCGTATCTTAGACGAAAGCGCAGCGGGAATTCGCACAGCACAAGCCCAGAGCAGGAGCGAGCACAGAAAGATGGGCGCATGGCTGCCCCTTCGTCTGTATCCGCATCCATCTGCTCTGCACTAGTGGAACAAGGAGTTTCACGATATTTAAATGAGAAAAGAGGGGTTGTTCTCGAGTCCATAGGCGCAGTAGCAAGGAAAGGTTAGTGCAGGGAGGCGGGGGAAGGGAGGGTAATGAGGCTGGGAGGGCGGCGTTATCGTACTAACGCCGCCGTCCAGCGTATTTACACTCCCTTATGCCGGCTGAAGTTAGAGTAGCCTTCAGCCGGCGTAAGGGAGTGTCAATACGATGGGGCAGGGGGAGTGTCAGGGGGAGGCCCACAATGTAACGCTGAGCGTTAGTACGTTCAGCACTACATCGTAGGTCTGGATCAGGCCCAATGTGAGAAATAGACTATTTGTGTTTAAAAAAAAATTTTGTATAACATCCGTCCATGAAATAATGATAAATATAATTTTCCTGTTCTTTTTTATTTTATTTTTATCTGCCTGCGAAATACTGATACTATGATCTCACATTAATGTGCCTGAATAAAAAACATCTTTTAGACCGCATATACGCAATCTACGTATCGAAACGATACGCAGATTACGTACAATAGCTACTACGCATGCACAGTAGCTACTGTTTATTGAACTACGTCCGTCTATGGAAGACAGACGTAGTTCTGGATCCGGCCCATTGTTTTAAGAATTGAGATACTACGCATGCGTTGTAGCTTAGTTATGCTATCTACGTACCATTTCTGTACGTAGATTGCATAAGCATGGTGTAAAGACCAAGCTTACGCAATCTAAAGACTGCACTTACACAATCTACATACAGAAATGGTACGTAGATAGCATAAATAAGCTACCACGCATGCATAGAGGCTCAATTCTTAAAACAACTTATGTAAGACGGAAACTACTTAACTGTGAATCCGAACCCCTGTTTTTCGGGTACCTGAAGTTAATAAATTAATATCGATTTGTAAAAAAAAATAAAAAAAAAGGGTTGTACACACATTTATATTTATTAACAGTATTACAGTATATCCATGTTAATCACCACTTCAGAGAGCACCTAGTGACCATCATTCAATACAGATAACTCACTAGTCGCCATCACCCAATACAGATAACATTCTAGTGACCACCACCCAGAACGGGTGCGGGTCTCTGGTTAGAACGGCCCAATTTCGAAAGTGCCGTTTCCTCGAGGAGGCATTGCAATCGATCCACTGAACAGCGAGCTTTAGTAAAAATAGTTCCCCACTCCTTTCCCTAATTCTTACCATAACCCTCCCCTCTTACTACCCTAACCCTAACCCTCCCTTACTTGCAGCCTTACCCAAACCCACCATCTCCCGCAGCCTGACTCTAACCCTCCATCTCCCACAGCCTGACCCTAACCCTCCCTCCCCTGCAGCCTGACCCTAACCCTCCCTTTACTCACCTATACATATGTCCGGCGATAGCGGCGGCGGAGGTGCGGCGGAGTGATATCGTCTTTTCCGAAGGTGAATGGGTAAAATATGCCGAACGGCATACTCACCCATTCTGAAAAAAAGTATAAAATGGTAAGTATTCGAAAAAGGGACATCCAAAAAGGAATTTTCGGATGTCCCTTTTTCGCAATGCAGATTTTCGTGCCGGAGAATGCAACTAACCCAGAACGTAGAGCATCTTAGTAACCACCAGAGAGAATTCTAGTGACCACTCACTAATAAAGACAACACCCTAATTGTCTTCAAACAAGGGGGTCTTGTGGGGGGCCTCAAATTACACCAACCTGCTGGAAAATCTTCATGTAAGGCTTCAGGGGTGAAACCTATTGGAAGTGAATGTGGCTGTAGCGGGTCTAGGCCGTGTTCTAGTAGATTGTGTGTACGTCATTTAATCACTGAATTTTTTTTTTGTGGTTTACTTTAAGCAGACCCGTAAAACAGTTTGCAGATTGTCTAATGCATGTTCATAGTTTTGAGTTATTTATATGACTTTTAGCACCAGAATGGAATTTTATACGTTATGAACTGTAATAAGATCCTATGTCATGTATTTCTTCTTGTGTTCTCTTTTTAGCGCCCATGAACATGGAGTTGGCAATCAGCACTTCACCGAACCTGGAAATAAAACCGACATATTCTAAATTCTCTGAATGGAAGTTTAAGCTGTTCCGTGTGAAGTCATTAGAGCGAGCACCATCCCAAGAGCATTCTACTGACAGCGGGGTGTCATCCTCCAGCTCTCAGGAGACATCGCCCTATTTCAATGTTGTTTCAGAGAGCAGCAACCTGGAGTCTTCAACCCCATCACCTACAGACGGCAAAGAGGCAAGTGACATTGAGGACAATGAACCAGAACTAAGACGACTGGAAGCCGATGCTCACGCGGCTATTTTGCAACACATGTGCCGTATCTGTGGTGTGTCCTTCAAAATGGATCAACAAGGCAGAAGCTATCCTGTCCACGGACCGGTGGACAATGAAACTCAAGAAGTCTTAAGACGGAGAGAGAAGAAAGCCACCTCTTGGCCCGAGCTCATATCCAAGGTTTTTAAGATCGACGTCAGGGGTGACCTGGACACTATTCACCCAACTCGGTTTTGCCATAATTGCTGGAGTATCATGCATCAGAAATTCAGCAATACCTCTAGTGAGGTTTATTTTCCCCGTAACAAAGCTGTTGAGTGGAAGCCCCATGCCGCTCCATGTGATGTTTGCAATTCCTCTAAAAACTGGGGTAAAAGAAAGGGAGCACTCCACCAAAACTCCCATCTAACCAAAAAACGAAAGATCGAGCATGGAAAAACCAGTAAAAATGGGAAAAACTCTCCCCTCTGGAAGAAGAATAAGACACTGAATCAGATAAAGACTAACTGCAACAAATTCCACCTGGACACCAGTCTACTGGTTGTTGACTATCCTTCAGACTTTACCAAATCTGTTACTTGTCAGGTGTGTGAGCACATCCTATCTGACCCCGTGCAAACGGCATGCAAGCATCTCTTCTGTAGGATTTGCATTCTGAAATACATCAAAAAGATGGGTTGCTACTGCCCTTCCTGCAGGTACACTTGCTTCCCAACTGACCTTACAACACCGGTAAAATCCTTCCTTAATATTCTAAATTCCCTAATGTTAAAATGCACTGTCAGTGAATGCGATGAGGAAATCTCACTGGGAAAATATTCGCACCACATCTCCAAACATAAAGAGATCAAAGGCAAAGAGGCTTACGCACATGTCAACAAAGGTGGACGTCCACGACAGCATCTGCTTTCACTAACACGCAGAGCTCAAAAGCACCGTCTTAGAGATCTGAAGATGCAAGTGAAGGCTTTTTGTGACAAGGAAGAAGGAGGCGACGTTAAATCAGTTTGCTTGACCCTCTTTCTGCTGGCTCTAAGAGCAAGGAATGAACACCGGCAGGCGGATGAATTGGAGGCCATCATGGAAGGTAGAGGAGCAGGTCTACCAGCTGCCGTTTGTCTTGCTATACGAGTAAACACCTTTCTGAGCTGCAGTCAGTACCACAAGATGTACAGGACCGTCAAAGCCACCACAAGGCGCCAGATTTTTCAGCCGCTACATGCCCTGCGAAATGCGGAAAAAGCTCTACTACCGGGGTACCATCCCTTTGAATGGAAACCACCTTTGAAGAACGTTTCCTCCAATACAGACGTTGGAATAATTGATGGCCTTTCGGGGCTGAATAGGTCTGTGGATGAATATCCTTTGGATACCATCTCCAAAAGGTTTAGATATGATGCAGCTTTGGTTTCTGCTTTGAAAGACATGGAAGAAGACATCCTTGAAGGCCTAAAATCTATGGACTTAGAGGAATACTTGACGGGCCCCTTTACTGTGGTGGTAAAAGAATCTTGTGACGGAATGGGAGATGTGAGTGAGAAACATGGAAGTGGTCCTGCTGTGCCCGAGAAGGCAGTCCGCTTTTCTTTTACCATCATGACCATCGGTGTTCCCAACAATAACGGAACTGTTCGAATCTTTGAAGAGACCAAACCAAACTCTGAACTGTGTTGCAAACCTCTGTGTCTAATGCTTGCTGATGAATCAGACCATGAAACTTTGACGGCCATCCTCAGTCCTCTGATCGCTGAAAGAGAGGCCATGAAATCCAGTGAGCTCCTGTTAGAAATCGGAGGAATACTTAGAAATTTCAAATTTATATTCCGTGGTACAGGATACGATGAGAAGCTGGTACGTGAAGTGGAGGGACTGGAGGCTTCAGGCTCTGTCTATATCTGCACTCTCTGCGACGCAACACGCCTGGAAGCTTCTCAAAACTTAGTGTTCCATTCCATCACTAGAAGCCACACTGAAAACTTACAGCGCTATGAGACGTGGCGATCCAATCCCTACCACGAGTCGGCTGACGAGCTACGTGACAGAGTGAAAGGAGTTTCGGCAAAGGCCTTTATCGAAACCGTTCCATCCATTGACGCTTTGCACTGCGACATTGGAAATGCCGCAGAGTTTTACAGAATATTCCAGCTAGAAATAGGAGAGGTCTACAAGAATCCCAATGCCACCAAGGAAGAGAGGAAAAAATGGCTGGCAATGCTCGATAAACACTTAAGAAAGAAGATGAAGCTCAAGCCCATTATGAGAATGAATGGGAACTTTGCTCGGAAACTCATGAGCAAGGAAACAGTAGATGCTGTCTGTGAGCTAATACCTAGTGAGGACAGGCAGGAAGCTCTCAAAGAACTTATGGATTTGTATCTCAAGATGAAACCAGTATGGCGAGCTTCATGCCCAGCCAAAGAATGCCCGGAACTGTTGTGCCAATATAGTTTCCACTCTCAACGCTTTGCAGAGCTGCTGTCCACCAAGTTTAAGTATAGATATGAGGGCAAGATTACCAATTACTTCCACAAAACCTTAGCCCACGTTCCAGAGATCATTGAGCGTGATGGGTCTATTGGGGCTTGGGCTAGTGAAGGCAATGAATCCGGCAACAAGCTTTTCAGACGTTTTCGTAAGATGAATGCCAGGCAGTCTAAATTTTATGAGATGGAAGACGTATTGAAACATCATTGGCTTTACACATCTAAATATCTCCAGAAATTTATGAATGCCCATACTCATTTGAAGAACCATGGTGTCCCTATAGATCTAGAACCATATGCCGAACAAGAGGAAGACTTAACGTGCCCTATAGATTCCTTAGATTCAATGGAATTCTGAGTTAAACTGTTGGAATTCTAAAGGTTTATATTATGTTTCCGTTGGTGTTTTCCTACGCATTCCATAACATAGGTGACACTTCAAGCACATGACCATTGTTATGGGGGAAGTCAAATTCCAAGTTGCTAGTCACATGGGGCGTGATCGATGCAAATGTATAGTGTTGTCTATGGTGCAGTGATATAAAGATCAAAAGTGGAGATTAGATAACATAGAGAAATGCATTAAATGTAAGACATTTCAAAATTTCTCATTTAGGGATTAGCAATTTTAATCATAATACTATGATTGCAATAACATATTAATTGTATACTATAATAATATTACAATTATAAAAAAATGAAAACATCTTTATGATAAGGTTATAGAAGTAAAGACAAGCGTTATTTAGATGAATACTTAATATTTTCTTTGTTTAATATTAAAAACATCACTTAGTTTTACAGATAAAAAGTTTATAAAATGTCAGGATATTATAGTTCATAACAACCAATCAATCATTGGTTGGATAAAAGCCAGTTATACTAATGCTAGCCAATGTTTAGTATGTGACTCAATAAAGTTTTAGTATTTCAAACAATTATTTACTAGTGGGTTCATCAAATATGCACTGAGGACGCACCAGTGTGTTTATATAGGCGGGCTATTAAGATTTTGTTGGCTGAGCCAATATTGAAGGAATTGCAGCCTAACAGTTCACTAAGCGCTAGAAGTATGAGAGCCATCATTACGCAATACTCTCTTGTCAAAAATTGTCTAGTTAAGGTATAAGTATAATTTCATTATGTGTTCTATATATTTGGTTACTGCTAGTTATTAAGTACATGGTCCAATTGCCATTTTACAGGTATTTGCTGTCTTGTACCATTCTATTCAAACATACTTTTTTATTTACCAACATATAACGTTTAAAACTTTCATTGTGGTTCTTATCATGCTAAAATGTACATTTTGATCCTGCGTCTAGAAAAGTGTTTCTGCTGGGATCATTTTCTTGACCTATTTGCAAACTACCATCATACACTTACTAAGGCTGATCTGAAGTAAATTTAAAGCGGCTGATCCAGACTTCATTTTACGCAAGCTGCGCGTTTAAGTCGGGCTTTGCGAGAGGTTACCCATCAGAATTCTTCGTTCGATTATCTGCCATGTCGGGGAGGGGGGGGGCATTTAAATTGGACAGTATGGGCTGGGATAGGCACTTCTGTTTGTCGTAGTGTTTAGCATGCACAGCGATGCAAATAGAAGTTAAGATATCACCTAAATTCCGCACGTGAGAGGGGGAGGGTCAGGGGAGTGCGTTAGCCTCTTGTGTGCAAACGTTATGAACTCTGTGCACACTTAAGTCTGGATCAGGTCCTGTGAGAGTAAAAGTTGAGCGAAGAATCTTTGTTTTTAAATGCTTTTCTGCTAGACCCTGGACTGCATGAGTACATAATGTAAATATTGCCAATGTCTGATGACGAACATTCACGTATGGTAATAAAATGAAGGCACGTGGAATTAGCATGGTAATAATAATGAAGGCGCATGATTGACAGAACTCTGTTGATAAACCGCTAATGTCATTCTCAAGGAGACTTTCATTTCTAACAATCAGTGGCAGTTTATTCTATTAATGTGTCACAAGCCTTTGTTTCCTGCCTAGCCTGGAGAGATCGCTAACACAATATATTTGTTATATTAAAAAAAATCACATTATAATGGAAGAAGTGAAAAAAGTTCTTTAAGTTTTTTAATTGTTAATGTTTCCACTGATTGCATTATATGTGATTTAAATTAGATTTTTGTTGTGATGGTTGGATAAATGTGCGGTATTATAAAGCCATTGATTTTTTTTTTTGTATATAATTAATCTTTCAGCTGAGGTTAAAAAAATAATGTGGTTTCTGCTTGTTTTTCTTAGCAGTAGTTGTGCACCAACCAATCACGTTAGATTATAACAGTCCAGGGCCCAGATTTACTAAGCTGCTGGAAAGGAAAAGTGGAGATGTTGCCCATAGCAACCAATCAGATTCTAGCTGACATTCTCTAGTAGGTAATTGGAAAGGGAGAGCTAAAATCTGATTGGTTGCTATGAGCAACATCTCCACTTTTCCTTTCCAGCAGCTTAGTAAATCTGGCCCCATACCTCAGTGTTGTATAATATGTATATAAATATCAGGGAGTCTCCCTGAAGAGTTTGACAATCTCCCTGAAGCTGTTTTAGTTCCAGAAGTCATTGTTGTATGAGGATAGAATTCAGAAATTGTGTCCTATTTCCCAGCATTGATGGCCATTTTCATGGAGGCCAAGACAATATGACTTCAAAAATTGATAAAATACACTTTGGTCTCTTGTTAATCAGCTGCAGTGTCACCTACTTTTATCTTTTCTATACAAATGAAGCAGTCAGCGAATCCTATTCACAGTCAATGACAATGTATCAATCAATAAATACGGATGCCACCATTTTTATTGAGAAATAGTTTTCCTGGCAGCGCTAGACACACCCATGGGTGGGGCTATTCGCAGGACACACCTCTTTGGCAATACAGGACACACCCCCTTGGTGCAGCCATTTGATAGTCCTATCACAATCTCTATTATATTCATTTGCAAAAGTTGGTGACATGTGTATTAGGGTGCAGGGTCAATTTCCAAATGGGGCATTGATATATTGCCTCCCCCTGCCGTCCAAGCTGTTATTTGTACCTCCTTTTGCTGTTGCTCTATTAATAGTTTTTATTTCTACCTCATGTTATCTTGCACTGCAAATCTCTTTGTTCCTGCAAATACTGTCACTTCCTTTTATTTAGACGGGGTTGAAGGTTCATTGGGATATTGTATATGACTTGCAAGTATTTTCTTGGTATCCGTAAACTAGACTTAAGCCGTAGATGTTTTAATACTTCTAAAGCGGTGCTTTCTAGATAAAGGACGTTATTTGACTAAAATCTGAGAATTTTATTGTTTGCTAATATACCTCATGGCCATTTTTTAGACTGTAAAAAAATGGAGCAACTCTGGACAAACTGTATTGCACTGTGCAAATAAATTTTTTGCCTGTTAGTTCAATCTTTACCTTTTCCTTACAGGTACACCTGTATTTCTACAAAATAGTTTAGAATTTTGTCAGCACATTTGAATTGCTCCCCCTGCAGTACAGGTGTAGAATTGCTCCATTTTTTCAGTCACCTGATTGCACTTTTCCTTTTTGAAAGCTCTTTTAAAGCATTTTTACCTCAAGTTGTCACTTTAACATCAGACTGTTTTTCATTGCATTTGTGTTGAAATCTTCTTTTACTACAATTTATTTTTTGGTCAAATAAGGTTTACTACTTACTGTTACTTATGTATTTTTCACATGAATAAGGGTGCAATTATTGATTCTTACATTGGTTTAGGCAAAAAAGATTTGCTTTGATTTTTATTTGTATTAAACTGCTTTAAATGTAATATGTTTTTTTTATGTAGAAGGAACATACTCTACATACTATTGCCATGACTAATAGAACTTATTGTGATATTTGTTTTTGTATTTTGGGGGCCTTGGTTCCATACAATATATTCCATTGGTGCCATTTGTATCTTAGATTGCACAATTTTACCTCATATTAAGTTGTAGATGCAACCTCTGTTAACTTGCAATACTGCATTTACTTTATTTGTGTACGCTATTTTTATCTGTTTTATAAAGCAATTGATATTCATATTTTGTAATACCAAGTAATGAAAAAGAGAAGTCTCTGCAACTTGACAGTGTTTCCGTTTATAAACTAACAAAGTGAAAAATATGAAATGATGCAAAATAATGATCTTTATGTTTTGATTTTTAAAGCATTTGTAACGTTTTCTTTGTGAATGATTCATACATTTTTTTCAAATAAAGATTTGAACATTCAAAGCTCCTGTTTGTATTTGTAGTATGTAAAGTTTCAAATGGTATATTGTAATGGGT
Source organism: Limnodynastes dumerilii (assembly GCA_011038615.1). Lineage (NCBI taxonomy): Eukaryota > Metazoa > Chordata > Amphibia > Anura > Limnodynastidae > Limnodynastes > Limnodynastes dumerilii. The sequence continues at coordinate 416,096 of WWET01001106.1, read as the reverse complement.
GTTAGATAGTTAGTTTTATTATTAGATAATTAGTTTTTATTACTAGAGATTCAGAAACAGACCCTCCAACATGACCCATTGCACCAGGAACAAAATGCTCCGCACATGAGCTTTTCTAACTCTCACTCACCTGGTTTTAATGAATTAACTGAAGTTTGGAAATAAAATGTAATCTTTAGAACAGGCCGTTACCATTGTAACTGATTCTGGAAGCTCAGGAGCAGAGTATTTTGAATGTAGTGGAATGGATCATGTTGGAGGGTCTCACAAAAACACACAAACAAAAATGCATCCCTGTTAACTGTACACAGCATGTTACATAACCACACAGAGGCTGGTTTAGGGTGAAAAGAGATTATAACTGTATTAAAGCAATCAAGTGTTGGTGATGGATGACCAAACAGTTATAGAAGCATATAATGCAGGGGCGTAGCTATAGGTGGTGCCAGGGGGGCGGTTGTTACGGTACCTGGATTAGAGATGGGGTCTGTGGCAGCTTCTTCCCCTGCCCTCCAAGTGGCTGACTGCTTAAGCATGTACTCAGCACCCATATGCACCCATATTACAGACCCTCCAACATGACCCATTCCATTAGGTACAATATACTCCATTCCTGAGCTTCCAACTGTCATTCACCTGGTTTAAATTCAATAACTGATATTTTCAACAAAGGAGGTTACCATAGTAACTGACAGTTGGAAACCGAGGAGCAGAGTATTTTGTATCTAATAGAATGGGGAGAGTATGCTTATATAGCGTTTCTTTGAATTCCAACAAAAATATGATTTAACACACAGTAGGGTTGCTGACTTTTTAAAACTCCCCTCTGGGAAGAGATAGAGGCTGGTATGGGGGCAGGGCTTTGCATAAATCCCAAAAATGTATTTTAAGAGTGAATTGTGTATTTTAAACTGCCCTAATTTAAATATATTGGAACAGCCACTGTCACTAGTGCAGAGCCCACGAATGTGGACACAGGGGGGAGTGGGGTGCTCTTTCTGTTCTCGATCCTGTTCTTCACATGTATAGAGCCATTTCCCTCTGCTCCTGTACCGAAAGAATAGATGGAAACACAGTTCTGGAGCAGGTCCTAGGGGTATACATGCAAAACAATCCCAGTGAAATGCCCTTATTACGTAAATACTGTACTTTTTCCTCTCCCTCATGGGTGAAAAACCATCACCCATCCACTACAGAAGATTCAGGATAAGTAAGTTTGGTAAGGAGTTGGTAGATAATAGTGATATTACATGGTGTATACGTGCAATGGAAGTCATTTGATATGATTAACGCTTAATTATATAGCGCCACAAATTGCCTGCAGCGCTTTATAGAGAACATGAGACATTCACATCAGTCCCTGCCCCTATTGGAGTAACATACTAAGGTCCCTAACACACACACACTAGGGTTAATTTATTCAGCAGCCAATTAACCTACCAGCATGTTTTTGGAGTGTGGGAGGAAACCCACAAAGACACGGGGAGAACATACACACTCCACACATTTAAGGCCTAGTTTGGGATTCAAACTCATGACCTCAGAGCTGTGAGGTGCAATTGTTAGTTGCTGAGCTGTGCTACCTATGACATGACATGATACTTCATAGAAATTGTGACTTTCCCTTAGCCCCCCCCCCCCAACTTCACTTACATTCTTCTTTAAGGCAGGCTACTCCTCGAGGCCATCACGCATTGACTGAATGGGAAATATACATCAGATCTCCCAGTTACCCCTACGCTGGTCATAGTGATCTTATGAAAGGGATACAGAGACATCAGGGTATCAGTCCCTCCCCCTTGCAGCTTCCGATGCAATGATTGGAAGCTGCAGGACGAGAGACGGCCCCTGAGCTCCCTGCATCATGGCTCCATTACAGTCGCTAATAGCTGCAGCGGCTGCAGACTGCCATATACAATGGGGACATGACCCATTCAGGGCCGGAGACTGGTACTTCCGCCACTGCTATGATATGTATTTATAGTCAGACCACACATATGCAATTCTTTCAATCTACTCTTCCTTTATTCTTTTCGCTATAGGCAGCTGCCTTTATTACATTTCCCTTGTCAAAATAACCGGAACAGGTCCGCAAATGATCCACACACTAATGAGGAAATCCAAGGTGTGTTTTATTTCATCAATTGCGGAAACAAAAGCCGTATCACTTACAATTACCACAAACAACAAATAACAGGTTTTAGAAGACAATCTGCTTAATTAATAGCTTTGCTGGCTATTGATCAGCTAACGTTCTCTTAAAGCTTTCTCCCTCTCCGTCCTCAAAAAGGAGAATGAAGTAATTGCTTTAGAGATTTGAAATAACATCTAATGTTCTTGTAAAACAAGAATAGGAGGAAGATATTCCATTTAAAACCACATCTGTCTACAAGGAACTGTAACTGTCTTCCAGTTAATGCTTGCACATTAATCCACTCGTATCCGTTTTGCTATTTGTAAGCAGAATTAAAATCATTTTACAATTTGTTCATTTAAATAGGTGTACACTGAGAAAGAGGCATATCTAGGGCAGTAATGACGGGCTATGTTACAGGGGGAACTACTCTATAGGCAGGCATGTAACAATAGGGAGCGCAACAGAGCCGCTATGGTGTCCAGAGGAGAGGGAGGAGAATAGTTCGTAGTGCGTTCCGATACTTACACACCATGGGCCAGATCCAGAACAACGCATGTGAGCACATTTACGCGTGGCGGAGACGTAAAATCGCCTTTTGGTAAGTACTGCACATGCGCACCATAGAAAATACGCTCAGTAACGTAGCGTAATTGTGAACGTATGAGCCATTCATGTATGGGTCACGTAAATACTTACGTGTGGGTGTGCCAATTTTTTCGTGAGTCAAAAATGCGTCAAGTAGGCGGGGGTTTGAAAGTGTACAGTACAGTATGGGCGTGCTTAGCTGCGTAAATACGTGTTGCCCATACGTACGTGTGCGGATATCTGCGGTTACGTTGGCAAAAGTTAATGTAGGGTTTGAAAATCGGATCTTGACAAAATACGTACATTCAAGGGGTGTGTCTAGGGGAGTGTATAGAAGGTACGCACACGAAAATACGCTACGTGAGTAAACGTACGGCAAACGTAGTTCTGGATCTACCCCCATGTTTGCACTTAACGCAGCACGAATGCATTGGGTGCTTGCACATCCGGAAAGAGCAACTAGCCTGTGGTACAAAATTGTGGGTCTGGTCCTTGATGCCAACTCCTGCCTCTGATCTGCTAAAATTTGTAAACCAGAACTTATTATCTATGCTAAAAAAAAAACAACAACCTTCAAATGACACTTTTTGTGTAATATTCATATGGGTAGTAGCCGAAACAATGGAAATAGAGCACAAAGGTCCTCCCATAAAATATGAAGCACAGAGTGCTGAAACACCTTTGTGGTCCGACTAGATCACCTCTCTGTTACTCAAGAATATGTGTATGGAGGGAGAGAACGGGGACAGCTTGGGTAATGTATGTGGTGGAGGACACATCAGGAAAGCAACGGGGACAGATCAGGGAGAAAGCCAAGAGCTTATGCTAAAAATCTGCTGTGTGTCTATGCGTAAACGTCTAACGAAACTCCACCCTCTACCAATTTAAAGATCTCTCATATCATCCAGATATAAAATAAAAGCACTTGTCTGATTTTTTTTTACTTACAGGTGTAAACGCTTCCTCACTGCTCCGCACACTGAATAATAATATCTAGTTAGATTTTTTCCTAGACAATAACTTTTAGGTCATTTGAACCGGAGTGACAACTCAACGAGCATTTACTGCTAATTCTCATGGACAATGGACTCGATCCAGACCTCTGGATGTTAGGGTACCTATGCCAGCTAAGTAAGCCTAATGGTAACATCTGCGCATACATGTGCCAGATGTTACGCTGTGGATCTCCTGGTGTACGGAAAGCAATTCCGTACGCTAAGAGATCCGGACGACAGGGTGACCCATTCCCTCCACAAGGTTGGCGGCAGGGAAACCATTTAAATTTTACAGTGTGGCCTGGCTCACAGACTTCTATGCGGATCGTTAATACATATGTGAGACTTAAGGTTGGTCTAAGGCAGTGTTAGTGCTGCAAAGTCCACTCGTGAGGGTTGAGGGGAGTTTACTTCCCTCTATCGTGCGGATTATAAGACCTCCCTACTTATGGAACGCGTATAGAGGTCTGTATCTGGTCCAGTGTTCCTACATCTGTCCAAACCGGTAGTGTCCACAAAACTGCAGCCTAGCTGGACCCATCACCTAGCCTAGCCATGGGAGCCCACACCATCACCACCCTTGGGCTGAACCTAAACTCACCCATGCAGTCGAGCACTGACCTGCTGCTGACTAGTAACCTTAATCGTATGACATCGGAACAGCCTAGGAGCCCATTGAGACTGGAGATGTTTTAATGCATTGAGTTTTTCTTTTCCCCCAGGCAAATCCCATCGACAGAAAAAGGTTTTGATCGGTTGAAGGTGAAACTCTTGGCTGGATCAGGGGTCAAGTATTATCTATCTGTTGGGACCTACAAAATATAAATAGAGGAAAGATTATCTCCCTTTGCTAACACTGGAGTTCTGGTAAATGTTAAAGCACCTTATAAACAATATGTCAACTTTTTAACTAAAACTTAGTACTGACACCGCTCTAATGTAGTAGTTGTGTTTTGATTATAAGAAAGCTTTTAAGCTTAGCGGTTGTTCTTATTTAGTAATTTAAGTCATAGATGCAGATTTAGAAAGGACGCAATTTGCTTTTTAAGGCATGTGTTATCTTTAGCGAGTCTAGCGACCAATCAGATTTTAGCTAGAATATGATTGGTGGATATGGACAACACCTTATATATATTTTATATATATTTTAGAAGCTTTATTACACATATAGTCAAGTGGGTTCATTTCTCTTGAAAACTAGTTGAAAAATACTGGAATACCCCTGTATTACCCTAACCCCTAAAATAATCTACCATAAGAAGCAGCAAGCCAATAGTGCCCACAGACTTTACTCGAACAAACGTCTAATAAGAGACTTCTTCATTGGTGACATTCGGCTGACAGATGCTTTTCGACCTACTCGCTTAATAGGTGGTTTGGTTACCGGGGTCATCATCCTTTTAGGTGTTTGAAGACCTCTTTCCAATTTGATGTGGTCATTGCAGAAATATTTGACATTATTTTCAGACAGGTAAACTAGCATGTTCTCCGACAGATCCATACATTGGGCATGTACCCAGTGTCCGGCTTCACTGGAGCAGTAAATCATGGCTGGCTTGTTCAGTTCCGTGGAATAATACGGAACCCATGTGTTTATGTCCACTTCGCATCCTACACAGCATGTGATCCAGTATCCGGTTACTGATTCGTCCTCCTCATCGTCTTCGTTATAAGTGTCTCCGTCAGAAAAGTTTCCATCTTGATTGAAAAGGAGGTCTTCTGAATCTTCAAGGGGCACCGAGTCTTCTTGGTCCTCCAGCGATCCTTGACTGCAGGACTGCATCAGGTTCTCTGCTTCTCCAAGATTTAGTATGTAGAAAAAAAAACTGCTCTCTGAAGCATGGTTTTTATTGTCTCCTGGGATTCCAAAGAGCGCAGTTCCATTACCCATATTTGCACCAAACCATGTCTTACTGTGCTTAATTTCTCCAGCCCAATCCGGAGTCTCCAGTTCTTGGATTTCGATGGTGTCATTGCTTAGGTCTACTTTGTTACACACCATCCTCTTTTGGCTGTCTGACACATAACCACCAACAATAAAATACTCATCCGGGCTGGTGCGGGTTACGATAGCACTGGAAAAAGATAGTTGACTTTCTAGAACTGTACAGGTTAGGGCTGGGCTTCCAAGCAGGAGTTCAACTTTAATCTTGTAGATACTGGAGGACCTAATATTATTTTCAACTGAATGGCCACCCATTAAATAGACGGTATCATTTTTGGAGATGGATACGTGAAAGGAAAAGCCATCTTGGATCTCCTTGATGGTATACATGCTAGAGCAGCCAAATTTTAGATCGATAAGATAAATATAGGGTTGAGTGTCAATGACGCTATTCCAGTTTTCTGTGGTCCTTTGATTCAAAGGAATGTAGGAACGTCCACCGAATAGAACCATGGCAGTTTTGCCTCTACTGTGAACCACATTTATCGAATGACCATATCTCGCTTCCGGAATGTCACCCACCAAATCTTTTTCTAAACAGCAAAGTGTCCTTTTATTGGCTGAAGATGACATGGACATGAGGTATAGCTTTTGAGATAGCTCATTGTTTGGAGTCTTCCCTCCGTGGATGAGATATTGGTTGACTTCACCCCCCGAGATATCCGAGAGACCAGTCACCGCTGGGTATCTCAACGGAGGAAGGTAACAAGAGTCATTAGTGAACGTGGTGGAACGAAGTTTCAGCTCATTGTTTTTTAATTCCACAAGGAAGACACCGGTGGGACAGGAACGTTTGGGCCAACCTTTCTGCCCAAAGAAAATTACATGTTTGCCGAATCGAAACAGGGAGAATCCTGGTTGGATTAGGGATGTGTTACTGGAAGCTACTATTGTTTGAAGTGTCATCACACCTGCAGACAACAAAAAGGGTATTGTTATTACATTTTGGCATCATATTCATGACCATTACCATCGGAGTCATCATAATTCTCAACACCCACAGTGTCATCAGCACTGAATAGACAAAGAGCTGTATATATATTCAATTATTTATTGTGTAGGAATAATCTTTGGTGAAATAATCATAAAACAATTATTCTTGTTAAAGTTAAAAAACTATCTGTCTGTCCAAAATTATGATGAAACCAAATTACTAAGGAATGGTTCCAAACCTTAATGAAACGGTCATGGAAAGTAATGGAAAATGACCGCATTTTGCGAGTGCGTATGCACACGTAATGCACTTCCATTATAGATCTGGATAGCCATCAATATTATAAAGAATTACCAAATTCTTAAAATAAAGAGACATTGCCCAATACATATTTACTTATTCATAGCCTCAATTTTAGCCTTATATCTACCTTTCTCTTCTCTCCTGTCCTTAAATAACCCATTTCCTAGAGTCTATCCATCTCCGTAACACACTCTAAATAATAAATGGGTACAATCTATAAAATATTACAATGCTATAAGAAGCAAAACTGAATATTTTTTGTAATATTGTACTGTTGGCATCTATAAACTTAAACTTCCCTACCCCTCCAGAATCTTTCCTTACCCCAAGTCAACTGTTTTATGCATATGCTAAGTAGGCAGGACAGAGTTTTGACTTGTAGAGAGTACCAATAAAATGAAATGAACTCTTTACAATGTTCAATAAAATTACTTTGAATGCAATCAAATGTATAGAGTACACACACACACACACACACACACACACACACACGCATGCACGCACATTAATAGTTTGTTTGGAACAGAAGGACTCTCACCAGGGGTGGTTTCTAAGTGTGTTTTAAACCTTTTTAACATGGGTATAGTACCAGTACCCAGGGGCGTAACTATTAAGAGTGCAAGAAGTATGGCTGCTACGGCGCCCGTAGAAGAGGGGGACCCTTGGCAGTCATTCCCCCTGAACTGTAAGCAAGCTGTCAGAGGCTGACAGCTTAAAACAGCGCTTGGCCCTCCACGTATAAGTGTATGTATAGCTCCATGTATAAGTGTATGTATGTATAGCTCCATGTATGACTGTATGTATGTATAGCTCCATGTATGAGTGTATGTACGTATAGCTCCATGTATGAGTGTATGTATGTATAGCACTGTAGCGCTCAGCACTCATACATGGAGTGCTAAAGGCTGTTTTAAGCTGTCAGCCTCTGACACCTTGAAAAAGGCAGCTGTCCCATCAAGCTCCACCCCAGTCTACCTGGCTCCTCCTATTCCCACCCAAACAGACTCACACCCTGTCTCCTTACTATGGAATCTGTCACCTTCCACCCCTGCTAGTACCTATTATATTTGGATCTGTTCCTAATCTCCATTTGGTTTTGTATGTGGATCTGCGATTATTGGATGCATGGGATCACACATATGTGCTATTGGTACACTAGTTGCTGACTAGTAGTCGTAAGACTCACAAAATTTGGTCATTGCTCCCGGAAGAGCAGGAAAATCTCCCGCATTTGGGCTAGATAATGTGATTTAATGCAAACCACTGTCTCAAGCTCCGCCCCTTTCTGTGATAAATAGTGTTACTAAGGATGGGCGGAGCTTGATGATGTAATTTGCGTCAAGTTCCACCTCATCCTTAGTAACACAATGGATTGCAGCATTAATAGGCAAGGGATGGGACTTCAGGCAGTGTTTCACATTAAATCATGTCATACTGACAACGATTTTTCCCCTATAAGAAATTAAAAGTCGGCAACTATGCACTAACGACTGGGAGCCAGCTGGGAGAAGATTGATGTCACGAACGAATGCGTGGTACCATACCCTCCAACTGTACCTATTTAGCAGGTACAGTACTGGTTTTTAATGGTCTGTACCGGCTAAAAGGGCTCCTGTACCGGATTGTGGCCCAGCTGCTCTCTCCCCCCTATACTCCTTTTCAAGCCCTGCAGCATCTGATCACTATAACAGGGCTGCGGGCACAGATTCCTACCCTCTCCTGTGAGTGTTTAGCTCATATGATAAAGTGTAAATGAGATTTTACACCTTATCATACAAGCAAATGAAAGGAGATTAAAGCCCCGCCCCTTAACGGGACAAACCACGCCCCAGGTGTACCAATTTTCTATTATAACATGTTGGAGGGTATGTGGTACTGGGACAGACCATGTGGCTGCAGATCTGCTTGTCTTGTTCCAATGCTACATATGCGTATAATTAGGCTTAGAATGGTTTCTGCACTGCGCAAGCGCTGGAATGGGTAGGGGCTTGTTGGGATCACCCTCCAACATGACCCATTCCATTAGGTACAAAATTGTCTGTTTCTGAGTTTACAACTGTCAGTTACTATAGTAACCTGTGGAGAGTTGGAGAGACAAATAGTTTAAAAATATCAGTTAAGTCATTTCACCAGGTGAGTGTGGCAGTTGGAAGATCAGGTATATTGTACCTGATGGAATGGGTCATGTTGGACGGTCTGTTAGTCCCACCCACAAGCATTTTAATTTCACTACAGTAGCATTTTCCAGTAACTCCTGTTAGTATTTCTGAGTTAAACTGGGTGCAAGTGCATCAGGTAACCTACAGTGATCTCCAAAACGGTCTAAATAAAACACATAGCAAGAAATCCAGAAATAAGTCTAAAAAATGCCCCCAAGATGTGATTTATTTATGCTTGGGCCGCCTGCAGATGATTTATCAGTTTAATTGCTTAACCCGTCACATGCACACCGCTGAGAGCCCAGCAAAGGCCTTTCCAGCGCCGAAAGGGTTAACCCCGAGCTTGGTTAGCAACGGTTGCTAAGACACTGCAGAGCGGTTTCTCCGCAGCGCGGTGCCTTGTGGGAGATGTCGTTTATATTCCCTTTGCCTCTTTTAGCGTGACCGCGAGGCAAACTACATTTCCCAGCAGTCACCTTCGGCTCAGCGATTTCCTTCCAGCTTCTTCCAGATCTGTGCGTTATTGTGGGACGAGACCAGGTAGAAAGTGTTTGTTTATCCTGACGACTAAGGTTGTGTATAAGGCATTATTAAGATGTCTAAGAATATGCTGGGATTAGTAGTTCTACATAACCACAGGTTACAAGCTCTGTTGCATTGCCCTGGAAGCAAAAAGCTTTAGGTCACATGCAAATGGCTGCAATAATATTGCATTGATAATTAAGACAAATAAATCCTTTTTTGCAGCATTAATGGGATTGTGCATGATGGTCTCTGTATATTCCTCTCTTATTCTACATAGTGACTGGGATTTGGAACAATTAACATCAGTTGTATTAAAATAAAATAATGCTTATTTATGACCGACTTGCCCTAAGCTTCATCCTAACTCTCCCCATCTATTTGCTTAACCTTAACCCTCCTTCTCCTGCAGCCTAGCCCTAACCTTCTCCTTCTATTTGACTAACCTTAATCCTCCATCTCCTGTAGCTTAGCCCTAACCTTAACCCTCCATCTCCTGTAGCCTAGCCCTAACCTTCTCTTATTTGCCTAGCCCTAACCTTCTCTTATTTGCCTAGCCTCTTATTTGCCTAGCCCTAACCTTCTCTTATTTGCCTAGCCCTAACCTTCTCTTATTTGCCTAACCTTAACCTTCCATCTCCTGTAGCATAGCCCTAACCTTAACCCTCTTTGTCCCATGGCTTAACCCTAACTGTAACCTTCAGGGCCGCCTTCAGAATTTGTGGGGTCCGGGACACACCAGTGGGGCTCTGCCACCCTATGTGATGTCATTGGTGATGTCACATGGACGGGGCCCTGCAGACCTGTGTTACTGTCTGGCGCACAGGGGAATTCCTCCCTGCGGCTGTGTCCCCCTGATGGCGGCCCTGTTAACTGTCTATGTCCTGCAGCCTAACTTTAACATCGCTGCAGCCCGTCCCCATTCTCTCCCCGGTGTCCATCCCCAAAGGCCATCCCAGTACATCCCCGTTCTTACCTGCTGTCAGGGAGACAACATATCGCTATTACAAACAGGTATTTTGGCGAAATTTGGCTTTTCGCTATAAGTACCTGTTCCCAATAATAAAGATCGCAATGTGAATAATTTCGAGAACGCTTTAATTTAATAACAAATTAGAGACCCAGAAAATTAGTCTCATCACTACTTGATAATAGAAAAATTTTGCTTATGCTTTCCATTAAAAAGCGTCTATTCCACACCCTCCAGGGAATATCCATACACACGACTTGCTGATATTATTTAGCTATTTCTATCATTGCAAGACACACAGCTGCGATTGGTGGAGACATCTCGTTACCAGTAAACTCTTATGCAAATGTTATGTCCCCTCCATCATGTACCGGTAACCCAACACATCACATTAATGTCGTCCCTAGGAAAAAATGTCACAGGTGTTCATTAAATACCTAAAATAGCTCCCATGCCATACCTGCAAGAAAGAGCATTATGCCGGCTAATTTAAGGTTTTTCTTGCTAATTGCATGCTTGCACTGTCTCTTTGCATCGCTTTAAATAGCCGAGCGTGGATCGAGAGACAGTAAACAGCAGCTGATCTTCATGTTTTGTGTGAAATGTTACATGATGAATAATTTATCGAACCCAATTTACTGTGTTAGTGAAATAAATGCTTCTCTCTAATGGAAAAAATGCCAGAAAGGTCAGGCAGACCTACACAGGGTAGATTAATCTCTTTTTTGAGCTCCTAAAAACTAGCAACGCTGGTATTTTACTTCCCCAAGGTAATGCTATTTCGCTCCGTCCGTTCGGCAGCTAAACGGAAAATCTAGCGTTCCTTACAGCGGCACAGAAAGGGCTGATTGGCCGGGCAGACGGTTATATATTTCTGGAAATAAAACATATCTCTGCAGCCTGTACTGAGCTTATCTTGTGCATCCTATAAACGCGTTTCACTTTACATTTTTTACGCATACTTGTCCTTATGTATCAATCCTTAATGTCCTATAGCGTGTAAGCTTGCGGGCAGGGCCCACTTACCCACCCTGGGCCAGATTTACCAAGCTGCGGATTTGGAAAAGTGGAGATGTTGCCTGTAGCAACCAATCAGAGTCTAGCTGACATTCTCTAGTATGTAATAGGAAAGTGAGAGCTAGAATCTGGCACTATATAAATAATATAAATAATTAGCTGCACTATCACCTACCTACTCAGTCCATTTTTTTTTTATTTTACCTTTCTGGAGACTTGTAAGTGGGATAAGAGGTTTTATATTTCTTTTATTTTTTTATTTTTAACCACGCCTCTTCAGGTTTGGAATATAGAACTGGCATATCAATTCTGCTGGAGGTGTAAAGCCAGCCATAATCTACAGCGATTATTGCTCCCAGCAGATGGTGACCGAGAAACAGGAAAAGGTCCTGATATTGGCGCCACTCGCTTCTCCTGCTGGGACCGATTTTTGGGGTAGAAGAGGAAGGCCCTCGTTTAGTGAGGTTAGCTGATTGGCTCTGCACAAAATTTCGGGAGCTAGCGCCCAGAATGCATGCCTAAAAAAAAAAAATCAAATATTCGCACAAGACTGTTGGTATGATTCTTGCCCGTTTGTCATTCTGACTACTCACATACCCTCCAACATGACCCATTCCATTAGGTACAAAATACTCTGCTCCTCAGTTTCCAACTGTCAGTTACTATGGTAACCACCTGTGTTGAAGAGGCAAATAGTTTTAAAACGGTCAGTTAATTTATTTAAACCAGGTGAGTGACAGTTGGAAGCTCAGGAGTGGATGTAATTGTACCTAATGGAATGGGTCATGTTGGAGGGTACAGCAATTATTGACCCGATCACTCGATAATTGGATGATTCCGCTGCTAATCGCTATAGTGTATGGCCGGCTTAAGCACCAAGACCATTTACAAGCCCTGATTTCTTGATGAGACTTGTGATTGGGTCACGTTTTTTTTTTTCACTAGACCTGTGAGATGAACCAGAGGAGTCTGGGGAAAAATGGCCGCTCTGAGCAGTGAAATACATTACAAACACATTTTCTGACAGAGCAATAGCATATTTTCAAAATGGCCGCCTACACTGTACCTTATTAACAATCTGCCCTGCACAGTGTTAATAAATTGTCTTACCCAGTGCACTTAGGGGTAGATTTATATAATATTTCTACTTCTCTCTAAAGAGAAAAGTAAAGTTGTTGCCCATAGCAACCAATCAGATTCTAGCTATTATTTACCCAGTACATTACTGAAAATGATAGAATCTGATTGGTTGCTATGGGCAACAACTCTGCTTTTCTGTTTAGAGGCGTTTGCTAAATTTAGCCCTCAGTTTCTTCCTTTAGATAATGTCTCTCAATAGAGGCACCGCTAGTTCTGCTGGCATATAGTAAAAGAGATGTAAGGCTAGATCAAGGTGGCCGACTATTGAAAGCCGGAGAACCCGGAGGGAAGCCATAGATAACTGCGAGGGGACGGGGCTTAATGATGCGATTTATGCAAATTGTGTCATTAAGTCCCACCCCCTTCAATCACCCGTGTGATCTCAGGTGTTAAAGGGGTGGATGGGACTTGATGACATCATCAAGTACCGCCCATCCCTAGTAATGCTAGGGTTACCTGGGTGATTGTTTGGGTTTAGGAGCATGCGGGAGATTTGCCGGCTCTCCCGGGATACCGGTCCAAATTTCGGGAGTCTCCTGGATATTCCGGGAGAGTCGGCAACCCTGGGCTAGATTTACTAAACTGCGAAGAAAAGGATAAATGGAGATGTTGTCCATAGCAACCAATGAGCTTCTAGCTCTCACTTTCCTGTGACATACTAGAGAATGTCAGCTAGAATCTAAATGGTTGCTATGGGCAACATCTCCACTTTTCCTTTTCCGCAGTTCAGTAAATCTAGCCCCTACTGTGCAATAATTGTAAGCCCCACATTCAGATGGTTATAAACGGCCGCCTCTTGCTTCTGTAATGGTTACTACAGAGCTCAACATGCAAATAATAATGGACCTGATTCAGACTTAAGAAGGAGCTTGAAATAAGAGCAAAGTTACTCCTGGGCTAAACCATGTTGATTTCAGGGGGAGTCAAGGTAATTGTATGCTTTGCATGCAGGGATATATCTTTAAATTGCTTACTGCACACAGATACTGACCAGCTTTACTATCACACTGTTATTTAGACTTGGGATAGGAAACATCACCTCTCAACTCTAATACTGTTTGCAACAGATGAAATATGACCCCCCTGCAATCACCATGGTTTAGACCAGGAGTAACTTTCCTCTCTTATTTTCAAGCTCCTTCTTAAGTCTGAATCAGGCCCAATATCTGGAATAAATAAAAAAATAAAAAATAATAAAAATCACCTTTTTCTCACAAATACGACTTAATAGGCGACGTTGGAATATCGCTGATTAAAAGTACGCTGCACACATCTGTAAAACTCTAATTCTGTTCAATGTAATGACATAATAAAACTCTTGCAGATATGAGGTAATAACAGAACTTAAAACAACTTGCGGTGGTGACATTTACCCTGTGAGTGGAATGAAATGGTTCAGAGGTTATCCCCGTCACACAGCGGATAATTACTCGTTTAAGAACCTCTGGATGCAACATTTCTTCAAATGAGATCCTGACTTACCTGATGCTGTTGCACTCCTCTCTGTACTGTTACCTTGCAGTATTCTCTGATTAGGTGTATAAGACACAGTCAGGCTGTGCAGATGTGCCACTAACCCCAATGTGATGCGGGTAACAGTCTGTGACCGTTTTAACCTCCTGCTTGCGCTCGGAATCACACTTAACCCTTTCCAGCACCAAAGTTTTGCTCTTCTAAAAACTTTTTGACATTGAGTTTTCCTGCCTCTTTGCTTATGCCGCCTGCCTGTTCCCACAGAAAGACTATAGCAGGTTTTTTTTGTTGATAGGGGTATACATCCTTATGGCATTTTTTTTTGTTTTATTCATCCTGCTTTATAGATAAATATATACATACACCACATGGCTTTAAATCAAAGCTCTATTGATTTTAATTGATTCTATGCGCTCTATTTACTAACTTCATTTTCAGGTGATAATGCCTGTCTTAACACTAAAGCATTCATGATCACCCGAAAATAAAGTTTTGTACAATTTACTAAGCTGCATTCGCCATGGAAATCTGATGTTTCCATGGCGATGCTGGCCCGTTGATCTTAACGGGTGCCGGCACTACATTGCAATTTACTATCCCTCAGTGCCGAAATGATCATTCGGCACCGAAGGTAAAAATAACGCCATCTCAGGATGGCGTTAGTGACTTCGGGCCTGATCCAGACCTACGACCGCAATCGCCCGCGAGCGTAGCGTACGTTCGCCCGGGCGTAAAAACTTTCACGCCCATAACACTCCCATTGATTGTACCTGCTTACGGCGGCTGAACCCCACCCTAAGATTTTCCAGCGTACGTGCGAATTTTCATACCCATACGCTGGTCGTACTGGGCTTAGCACGCCCATACTGTACAATTTAAATGGCTATCCCCGCCTCTGTGTAGTAAACAATTGAAAGGTCTCCCCCCGCCTCTGTGTAGTAACTCGAGCGTCCAGACTATCGTCGTAAAAAACGCACGCCCCTTGAGCGAAAAATACGCTGAAAATTCGTTCGCTGTAAGATAAAACTCACCTGTCCGGGAGACGCGTCCGACTCAGAAGATTCCAGCCCCGATATGAAGACCATGCGCATGTGCAGTGGTTTTTCATATTTGGGCTTGAAATTTTTGGCAGTATAGTCTCTGCTCATGTGCAGGACTTCATTTGATATGAAGTGGTCTGCGATGCGGGCAGAGCACAGTGCGGGACTTCGAGGGACCTCAGCGGAGGGGCGAGTGTTAGTAAATTTTAAAGGCGAAGCTGCCAGGCTCGCCGCGAAAACAAGCGAGCCTGGAGCAGCATCGATCCCCTGACGAACGAAGAAAAGGTAAATAGAGCCCTTTATAACAACATCGTATAGCATGTCTGATAAACAATTGTGTGCTATGTCTAAGCAGAAACAAATAACCTAGCTACAATATTTTCACATAAATGTAATATTTATTTTATTTTTATATTTTTATATTTACGTTACTGCTTGTCAGTAAATATATTAAGTAAAATCCATAGCACTGAGCCGATGAGAAGCTAAAATCTGTGGAAATTGAACGTTTTGTTAACAATATAGCTGTAGGTTAGTTAGGAGACTTGTACAGACACTTGCAGACATTTCATATGTTCACGTGGTGTTACGAATTGTTAGATTACTTTGAGAACGTGACCTCTTTCCAACCTGGCTGCTGCATACTTTTTAAATGGAGGACTAGTCTTACCACAGATGTCCTAAGTACACATATTGCAACACAAGATAGGGACTTACCTACAGGAGGTGCCTTGGTACTGGGTGGAGGAGCTTAACCCAATATAGCTATAGGGGACCTCATCCAGACTTAAGAAGGAGCTTGAAATTAGGAGAGGAAAGTTACACCTGGGCAAAACCATGGTGATTTCGGGGGGAGTCAAAGTCAAAGTAATTGTATTCTTTGCATGCAGGGGTATATCTTTCAATTGCTTACTGCACACAGATACTGACCAGCGTTACTATCACACTGTTATTTATCACCTCTCATCTCTAATACTATTATATTATTATTATATTATTACACAGATACTGACCAGCGTTACTATTACACTGTTATTTAGACTTGGGATAGGAAACATCACCTCTCAACTCTAATACTGTTTTCAACAGATGAAATATGACTCCAATCAACATGACATGGTTTAGCCCAGGAGTAACTTTCCTCTCTTATTTTAAGCACTTTCTTAAGTCTGAATCAAAATGACTGTATCCTTTTAGTCATATTAATGATGTATTTCAAACATATTCTATTGTGCAACAATACCACAGAGATATTTTATGTACCATTACCTCCGCACCAACTCTAATACTGTTTTCAACAGATGAAATATGACTCCCCTGCAATCAACATGGTTTAGCCCAGGAGTAACTTTCCTCTCTTATTTTCAAGCTCCTTCTTAAGACTGAATCAGACCCAGTGTGACTGAAAACTCCTATCTATGTCATAGTGTTGTATATTGTTTTCCTTGCCCATTTTGTCTTTGCAGCACCTTTTCTATTCTATATACACTTATACACATTTCATATATATTAAAGCCTGACCAGCTTTCATAGTGTGTGTGTATATATAAATAATATTTACAATGAGAGTGCTATTGCCAAAAATCATGTCCTGATGTCTGTAGAAATCTTGACTGTGCTTCACTGCAACGATTCCCAGTCATATTTCTGCACAGCACCACCTTGTGGACGAGCATATAATCGCAGCATAAGTCTATTTGAACAGTTTGGAAAACGATCCACAGGAAATTAGAGAGAGGTGTGTATGGGACAATCGTTATGCCGGTGAGGACTTTAAATCATTACTGCTGTTTGACAAGGTGCCGGATCGTATACCCAGCATAACTCCAAGAGCCTGATCCAGACTTTCGCCTTCCGCCATAGTTACGGCGGGCGTATGCGTAAGATCGGCATTTCTGACGATCTGCGCATGCGCTGGGCAGATGTTGCCCGGCGTAGTTAGGGAAACCCGTTCCTTAGGATCGGGCGTCCCTAACTGTTGCGTCGTTACGGCGATTGGGGCCTTTCCTCACCGTAACTACACTTTTTAGTTAGGGTAGCCTTCAGCCGGCGTACCAGTGTGTAATTACGCTCACACGGGGAGTGTTGGGGAGCGTGCATGCCAATACGTACGATGCATCAGCGTAGATCTGGATCAGGCCCCAAGTCCCTAATAATAATTATTTGGATGATTTGGCATCCTGCTTTTGAAAATGTTTTTCTTGAGCTTTCTATGCTTCCACGGTCACAGCGTTTGAATAATATTTATTGTGTGCCCTGGGTAGAAGTTTAAACCGCTGTAATGTGAAACCTGAAAAACAAGAGAAAATAAAGACATTATTTCCTTCCTTAGAGAAACCACAATTTGCATATAAACCACCGAGATCCTGCGGTGAGAGCAGCTGCCCCATGGGACATAAGCTTTACAATGGTCTCATCTGTCACTGGCTGGGTACTAGATAAAGCATCATCTATGTAACCTTTCTACCTGTATTATAAGTGGTCGCATCAATACGAGACGGAAACAGAAAGTATTTTGCCGTCATTGCGGTAGATCCAGACCTACGGGCTTGTTATGTTAGAACGCATAGCGTATTTATGCTAGCGTAATTACTATTACCCCTAAGCACTCCCCTCGGTTGTATGTACTTTTCCCATTTTACGCTTCCCAAACCCTACCTTAACTTTTTCTAGCGTAAGTACTGATGTATGTAAGGGATTTACATACGTGACGGCCAAACCCAGCCCAAACTGTCCAATTTAAATGCCCCCTTGCCTACAAAGCATAATTACGGGTGTCGAATGGATGCCACTCGCCCCTTCGTTCGTAGTTACGCTGATGGTACGTACGTTAGGAAAAACGTGGCGTAACATCTTCCGCACACATGCGCTTAATTACTAATGGGCGATTTTACGTCATCGGCTAGCGTACTTAGCTCAGGATCTGGCCCATTATTTTTAACGTTCTTGGCTTGTAATTAACGTATAATCAGTGTGACATGTTTTAAAATGTTATTTCACTGTTTAAAATCAGACCACAATGCCACCTAGTGGTTGCAAGCATGTGAAAGTCATAGTAGGGAGCCCTACACGTCTTCCCAAAGACACACAAAATAACAAAAGATGATATTACTTCTAATGCTGGCCATGTATATTTATTTATATTCATTAACAGGTTTTTATATAGTGCTATCAGATCACGTGGCATTTTACAGAGAATATTTCACATTCACATCGGTCCCTGCCCCATTACAGCTACATTCTAAGTGCCCCAACACGGACATACACACAGACTAGGGCTAATTTATTCAGCAGCCAATTAACCTTCCAGCATGTTTTTAGTAGGTGGGAGGAAACCGGAGCCCCCAAGGGAAACCCACACAGACACGGGGAGAACATACACACTCCAAACAGATATTTCCTAGTCCGGGGATCGAACTCATGACCTCAGCGCTGTGAGACACAAGTGCTATTCACTAAGCCATCCTGCTGCCCCATGTGTATCTCTGGAGTCCAACATAACTCTCATACACGGGTACATTGCATAGTGGATACACACAGTCTGATATTCGTGACTGTTTCCCCATGGCCCAGTAGCTGTCCTAATAATATCGGTGCAGCGACTGTTGGTTTGTTCAGGGAGGCTGAACGTTCTGATTAACAGGCCCTTGTGCTTTGGGGTTATTTGGTCAGTGCTCTGACAAATTGTTCCCTTCATTACACTTGCAACCAATTTGATTTCAGCTGACATTCTCTAGTATGTAAAAAGAAAGTGAGAGCTAGAATCTGATTGGTTGCTATAGGCAACATCTCTACTTTTCCAAACCCGCAGCTTAGTAAATCTGGCCCTTTATGCGGAAAAACTTAGAAGAGGCCCCATCAAACAATGTACCTGTATCATCAGCTGTTTCCTTCTCTCACTGACAGCTGAATCAGTGCTCACACATGCAGAGACTATTGCCGGCTTCAGCTGTCAGTGAGAGGAGACGACAGCCATCGATTCTAAAGTCCCTGCACTTCAGACATTCAAGATCATAGCTATTGCCAACACTGATAAACCTGCTTTTCTGAAATGCCGGCACTTGGTTATGCTGGAACGTCCCAGGTGGCCGCCATTCCTGCCTAGCCCTAGGGCTGATAGTCTCAGATATTGTATAGTGTAACCAGCCTTACAAACAACCCTATAAAGCATTTATTTTTCACTAATCACAGTTGGAGAATGAATGTTCAGATGACGGACACACATTTTGTGTGTGTTTGTGACGCATACAACGGCAGGGCGGGAAGCAATGCTCACGTATGCCAGCAGGAGCGAGGATACATGCTGATTATACAGTAAGGACGTGTAAAGCCCTATTAGGACTTTTGTGCTGTCGCTATTTGAGGAAGGATGGCGTGGAAATTTTAAGATAGCGTCTACGGATCGTAAACCCGTGTGTTTAAGAGAGAGGCCAACATGGAGGACAAGATACAGTGAGGATCCGGCATTGGATCAAAAGGCAGCGGAATCGTATCTGAATCCCTTCCGATGTGAGCACTTTCTTTTTATCTCCCTGTGGTTCAGTATTTCGCCTGGCTTCCCATCAAGGGTAATGACGGCTAACATTGGGACGGAGCCGGAATTGCGTAAAGCGAAAACTTGTCGCATCAGAAAATGTCCATGACACTGGCGCATACACCGAGCGCCGCAAACCTAAAGCAAATCCGTTTTCTGAAGCTTTTGGCGGCTTCCGACAGTGGGGCAGATTTCACTCGCGGGTGGGTGGGATTTATTAGCGTCCTTTACAGCGAAGGCGGCGATTCAGGCAGCCGAGAGACTCCGACCTCCAATTTTAAGTGGGGGATGGATCGAAAATATTGAGATAGGGTCCAGCTATCAGGAATGGCTTCCCAGTCGCTATAAGATGGTTCTGGACACGGCGCCATCGGATCTTAGGAATCCGGCCCATTATTTCGGGCAAGACTATATTAAGATGGGCGTTCTTTATCTACTAAACAAAATCTGATTTCAGAGCGAAGATCCCGCCATGCCAAGCCCTTCAACTACATCCCCTGTGGCGGAAGAAGACGAGATGGCGGAAGAAGACGAGATGGCGAGTAGCGTATTAAATCGCTTTGTTAGCATTCCGGAGCAGACATATGAAGAATTCCTATCGACGTTCACCTATCTTCCGCAAGGTACGAGGGGATAAGATATGGCTCCATATTTCCCAGCGTTTCCAAATTTGGTGATAACGGGCCTGATCCAGACCTACGATTGGGTCTGTTTTTATGACGGGTGTAAGCGTAAAAACGGCCATTTGTACTTACTGCGCATGCGCGGGGCTCACGTTACGCTCCGAAATTCTGAGCGTATGAGCCTTGATTGTAACACCTCCATTAATACGTTTGAGGGGGCGTGCCTGGCATACGAAATTCGTAAATACGCACCGAGGGCGGGGTGAGGCATTTAAATCGTACTCTATGGGCGTGCTAAGCTTATGGACGACCGCGGTTATGCTCAGAAAAGTTAGGGTAGAGTTTGCTGGGCGTAAGATGGCAAAACTAGGTTTGACCAAGGGGGGTGCCGAGGGAAGCGCCGGCGTAAATACGCTAAGCACATGATTGTTTCGTGAGCGTAGGTCTGGATCAGGCCCAATGTCCCAGTCAGCGGACCTCAAAGGGTGTGGTGCTTACATGACGGGGAGACCGTTGCTGATTGGCTGTTAGGAAAGAGACCCTGCTCCTGATTGGCTGCAAGAGACCCTGCTCCTGATTGGCTGCCAGGCTATTATGCTGCTCTTGATTGGTTACACAACCCATATTTTCCTTTTTTTTTTTTTTTTTTTTTTTTTTTTTTTTTTTCAGTCCTTCCTTAGGCCACCATAATATTCGCTCTACCACCAATCAGGCAAATGGTAAAACATAAGAACTTACCTTATTTCCCCCCTTTTGTTGGTAAAACGATCATTACGGGATCTGTGGGTCTGGAAGATGAGAAAGTCTTTGATTTAGCGAGCACCCATGTTGTCAATGCAGAAATATATAATTGTCCAATCCAATCACATATGGTTGCAAAAGATTAACAATATAATTTAATGGACAGTTGTAGTTGTAGTTTATACAGAAATAAATACATTGTAATATGGTAGCAGTTAACAGAATTAAACAGCAAAGCAACAACAGTGAACAGAATAACCAACATAAAAACCAAACAATACAAACGCAAAACAACAATCAAAAGAATACAACTGCAAAGTTATTACTAAGTGCACAGCATTAATAGAGACAGTTTTAGCTATATCACCATCACAGCACCACAGAAATCACCAGGCCAGCTTAGAGTTTCTCCTGGATACTCTTAGTGACCATATATATTATATTATTCTGTATTATACATAAAACAGGGGGCTAGATGTCTATGGCAAACATGGGAGTCGTCCAGAAAACAGGTTTCCCCAAAGGAGCCGAAGGCAGGAGTCTTTGAAGTAGCCATTTCTGACCATAATGCCCATTATCTCCTGTCTGTTATCAACCAAATTTTTCAGGAATCCTTCTCCTAATGCTAAATTTTTTGTATTGCATAAATCTAAACTGTATGCAGCAAATGTCTTAATTACATAACAGAACACTAAAATGCATTTATTGTAGAAAAGCAACTAATACACATAAGGCCGGAAGTGAGTGCGGCCAGATAGGGCAAGTCAATGCAGGTGGAAGTTTAGGTCCGGCCGGAGGTTGCGAGGGGAGTGACTGTTTATTCTGGTGGGAGTAACCTGCTCCGACCTGCCACTTAGTTGCGTATATTTGCGGCCTGATCGAAGGCGCAAGTCTGAATACGGCCCAGAGATTGCAGAATGAGGGCTTTTATGCAGATTTAGGATTTGGGGGCACTGTTTTGCTCTTCACCTGTGAGTATAGCTAAATGATGTATGTGTTGTCCTTTAAGGGAATCTAAACAACTTAACACCCCTCATAGTGATGCAATCACGTCCCCTCTACTGTTAGGCGGCTTTGCCCCCTTGATTTTGGAACTGTCAACATTGGGAGGTTTGTGCCCACACTGGGCAATAACTAGGGCGGTGCGTCCGGTGCCACAGCCCAGGGCACAAAAAGGGAAAGGGGCGCAGTTAAGCTGGAGTACTCACCCACCTATGTGCTGGCTCGCTGCTGACTGCCC
>WWET01001106.1:338758-361397 GCA_011038615.1 Limnodynastes dumerilii | reverse complement strand
CACCCAGTAGCACCTTCCTCGTCCGATCCCTAAGGGAAGCCATAGATTCCTGCAAGGGGCGGGACTTAATAATACAAATCATGCAAATTGCACCATTAAGCCCCGCCCATGTCAGTCACTACTGTAACCTCTAGTTTTCCGGGGTGGGTGGGGTTTAATGACATCATCAAGTCCTTGCAGGAGATTTGCCGGCTCTCCTTTTGTGTTTTCTTAGATGTAGGAAAGTAAAGTGGAGATTCAGATTCTAGCTGACATTTTTTAGTGCATAAGGGAGAGTAAGAGCTAGAATCTGATTGGTTGCTATGGGCAACATCTCCACTTTTCCTTTCCCTCAGCTTAGTAAATCTGGTCCAAGGACATAGCCAAGCAGCAACAATGCTTAAGATATCAGTACTAGGAATAATTATTGTAGAATACCCTCCAACATGACCCATTCCATTTGGTACAAAATACTCTGCTCCTCAGGTTCCAACTGTCAGTTACTATGGTAACCACCTTTGTCATAGAGGCAAGTAGTTATTTAAATATCAGTTAATTCATTTAAACCAGGTGAGTGACAGTTGGAAGCTCAGGAGCAGATTATATTGTACCTAATGGAATGGGTCATGTTGGAGGGTCTGTTGTAGTGAACTGAAATGGTATGTGGTGATGGGAAGAGGTCTGAAAAAATGCATGGAGTACTTATTTGAAGGAACATCTAGGATTATGGGCATAATGTTCTACAGGCGATGAACCCTTGTTCAGAAGACCAGAGGAGACCTCTTTGTAGGAGAGGACCCTGCATCATTGCATATGGTCCACTTTTTGTACACAAATCCATATTTTATAAAAGTTGGACAATACACATTGTTGTGTTGGTTTTTACATCTTAATAAATATATTTAGCTGGGAAAATAGAGTGTTATCCTAAATTCTACAAAAAAAGTGTGGTCATTAAACCGCTCACCACAGAATCAATGTAAAGAGGTAACACTTTATTACGCAATTTCAAAACAGATAAAAGATCGACACATTTTAGTGCCCCAGGGGGGTATCGCACAGAAAATATAGCCTTGACTGTAGACGCTGCAATAATAATAAATACAGTTTATGTTTTAGCATTTCCTAAACTTTTTCCTTGTTGTTTTTCTAAACTATTCATTGCAGAGGAATTTTTATTTTTCATACTCCCATAAGTGTTATGAATTGAGATGTCTGGTGTAGAAGGTGCAAGCCACCAATCTGCATTTAGATTTCCTTGCTCTAGGTCAGACATGTCAAACTCAAAAAAACCCTAATTGGGCCAAACAATCAAAGTTTAAGGGCCAGATTTACTAAGCTGTGGGTTTGGAAAAGTGGAAATGTTGCCCATAGCAACTAATCAGATTATAGCTGACATTCTCTAGTATGTAATAGAAAAGCGAGAGTTAGAATCTGATTGGTTGCTATGGGCAACATCTCCACTTTTCCAAACCCGCAGCTTAGTAAATCAGGTCCTAAGATTGTGTGGGCTGCAAATTCCCCATTCATGTCTCCCCAGTATTCCCCATCATGTCTCTCCAGTCTCCCCAGTATTTCAATTCATGTGACTCCAGCTCCCCATCCTGGGCCTGATTCAGACTAAAGAAGGTGCTTAAAATAAGTAAGGAAGTCACTCCTGGGCTAAAGCATGGTGATTGCAGGGGAGTCATATTTCATCTGTTGTAAACAGTATTAGAGTTGAGAGGTGATGTTTCCTATCCCAAGTCTAAATAACAGTGTGATAGTAACGCTGGTCAGTATCTGTGTGCAGTAAGCAATTCAAAGATATATCCCTGCATGCAAAGAATACAATTACCTTGACTCCCCCTGAAATCAACATGGTTTAGCCCGCTTTCCTTTCTTATTTTAAGCACCTTCTTAAGTCTGACTCAGGCCCCCTGTCTCTACAGCCTCCAGCCCTGCATTTAACCCACTGGTCTACTGGGTCCACATAGTAATACATGGCCACAAACAATATGTTTGGGCCGTAAGTTTAACTCATCTGCTGGTGAAGTTAGACCACACGTCTGATTGGCTGTTGTAGTTTAATATATCACCTCTCTTTTTGAAACGGCAGGTACAGCATCTTCAGGAGCGCTTCTATCCAGACAAAAGTAAGAACCAGAAATATTGGGGATTAGGAGGTGAAGGCGACCAGCTTGGGTTAGAGGAAGGTAGCTCTAAATGGACGCGGTTGCTGGTTCGGTCAGCTTTGTTTCGATAATAATACAGTGGCCAACTGAATGGCGACTTGTGTCATTGTCCAAACGCTCGGCACATAGAAAATAGGCTGCGGGACAGGCAGGGTTAGGGTTAGACTACTAGAAGGGGATCTCTATTGTACCTGTCGGCGTTGGAATTCTTGGAAGATCCTCCAGGCACTGTTACAACTTTTTCTCCCTGGAGACATCTCACGATAACATCGCCGTCGCTGCTTTACAACCGGGATGTGATCTGTCGCAAATCAGCCGTTCTAAGCGGAGGACCACACCCGAAAAATAGAGTACTATTAACAAAAAAATAGATACACCCTGCACAATTTCGAGCATTATGAATCCCCCACCATCCAGCCTAGCCAATGCCCCAGAACAAAGCATGAAAAACTCTCTCAGGACAAGTTAAAGGTTTCTCTTTACCCTTAATGCATGTTTTCATTTTGTTCCAATTTAAAGTTTGCGAAATTGACAGGTATTTGACACTTCTCACGAGGCCACGATGATCAGATGCTACAGACCACAGAGATGAGTGTGGGATAACGAGGGGCATCCCCACCACAAGTGTCTTTGTTGAGGCGATACGACGGTTGACACAGGTGGTTGCAGTCCTGATACGATCTCTAGGAGCCCATCCAGAAACCCCCTCCTCGCCCCCTCTATTACTGGGTCATGACACCCAGGCTATAATGGCAAGGTGTATTTGACAGGTGTCATCTCTCCACCCGGCTAACCTATGAAGTCATAGAAAGCTTTGAAGTCGGGCTGTGAACCAATAAGAGGTTTTCATCGTTCGGTAAACCAAGTTCCTTCAGCAGTTTGACAAATTGGTTTTTACTGATGTGTAAGTTTGCAGCTGTACATTAAAGCCCGGTGTGTTTGACATTACATTTTGTATCTTGCAAAGTATAGGTCACCCCACATTATCTACGTTAATACGCCGGGCATAAGCATAAGATCGGCCGAAAAGCCGATCTGCGCATGCACCAGCCAGATGTTGGCCGGCGTAACTACGGCAACGCCCGATCGAGGATCGGGCGTCCGTAGTAGTAACGGCTGAGGGGGGCGTTCCTTGGCGTTACTGCGCAAAGGTTAGTGTAGGTAGGCAAGCGGAAGGAGTGTAATGAGGGAGGGGTGTTACTAAATACACTCTGGTCCCAGCGTATTTACCTTCGCTTACGCCGGCTGAAGTTAGGGTAGCCTGCAGCCGGTGTACGCAAGGGTAAATATGCTGGGACAGGGGGGAGTGTCGGGGAGAGTGCTTTAGTAAGCACAGCGCATCGGCGTAGGTCTGGATCAGGCCCAAAGGCCGTATTTGGGGCAAATGCCGAGATGGTTTAAATATTTGACCCTTCTTCTAATATGACCAATACCTGAGGCTGATCGGGAAGGGCTGCAGAGATTGACAGGAGGCCCTTGCAGCTGATTGGCTGCACGGGCCTCTTGTCAACCTCGGCAGGAGGTCTGCAGCTGATTGGCTGTTAGGGAGATCCACCCACAGTGTCTGGCACCTCCACCGTTCCCTCCATTTTGCTGATGTCAGAATTATGTCCAGCACTAATATAGGGCTGTATTCACACCTAAGAGGGAGTTAGGTGCAGATAGATCCGACCTAACTTACTGGTGCAGCCCATAACCCGTCCCCTGTTTTTAGGTACTTATGAGTGCCATAGGGCTACCTTATCTAACCATGCGTACGTAGGGCATTGCCTCTCCCCCAGCCCTCCCCACCTAATCTAAATTCCTCCCCCCTCCCACTGCCTAACCACTCCCTGAGACGGCTCTTTCTACTTGAACTACTTTGAAGACCGCACAGAGGCAATCTACGTACCTAACTGGCACATAGATTGCATAAATGACCTACTAAGCATGGGTCATTTCAGTAAAATATGCGCTTAAGACACGGTTGCCAACTCTCCCGGAATGTCCCGGGAGAGCCTGCAAATTTCCCGCGAGTGTCATGAGGCCTGTGGTGTCATGGAAACCTCGGCCTCAAGTCCTGCCCTTTGCTTGGCAACACTAATATACTAGTGTTTCTAGAGACAGGGAGGGACCTGATGATGTAATTTGCACCATCAAGCCCCGCCTTGAGCCTTGATCCCTATTAAAGCTAAAAAGTAGTAAGTATTAGTCAAGGGGGTGGGGCTTAATGGTGCAATTTGCATAAATCGCGTCTTTAAGCCACCACCCCCTGCATGCATCTACGGCTTCCCTTTGGGATCTCCCTCTGGAAGCTGCTAAAAGTTGGCAACCCCTTTTGAGAAGCAGAAGCTTCTTAAGTGTGAATCAGGGCCTGAATCTCTGACTTTACAGCCTACCAGAAAGCAGAGCTTCCATTACTTTATAACTATCATACATGCTCAACATTATGGAGTCAGAGATATGGGGAAACTGTGGCCAGCAGGTGGCAGCACAGGGTCCAGTTGTTTAAAAATGCCCCACACTCTCTGCGATATCGAGATCATGTGATATGACTAACGCATATGCGTATTTTTCCTGCTCTGAATGCGTTTACAATTATGGATCGACTCAACATTGCAAACAATCGCTCTTATCGCTGTAGTAACAGTCTTTGTGCTCTACTGACTTTCCAATACTAAAACTTGTTGTGTTATATTGCTGTATTCTTGTATCTATTGACGAGGATGCAGTTTATAGTGATTATTTTCCAACTATGTAATTAACCAGTGCAGAGCAAATGTTATCTTCAGATTTACCGGTGTACCAGTATCAAAATCAATTAACTTTCCACTCCAAATAATAATGACCATTATCGTTTGGTTGGCTTGATTATAGCGTGTAGCAAATTGCTTTGTGTTCTTGTTTCACAGCCCAGCACAGGCACAAACGGTATATTAGCCATGGGCCCTGATTGAGAAGTAAGTCGTGTCTTAGAAATCCAGGCTCGCTTGGAATGAATCAGTTGTTATATATCAGGGTTGACGACTTTTTTTTAAAAGTTTTTCTTTGGGAGAACCCAGAGGGAAGCCATTGATTGAATTAAAGGGCGGGGCTTACTGACGTGATTTATGCAAATCAGGACATTTAGTCCTGCCCCCTGTCAATCACACTGGTAATCTATAGTGTTCCAGGGGTGGGTGGGGATTGATGACATAATCAAGGGGGTGGGACTTAATAACGTGAGTGGTGGGATACAGTTGCCTGATAGAAGGGGAGGGTTAAGGTAAGGGTAATAGAAGGGGAGGGCTAGGATAAAAATTAGCGTAAGGGTTACCTTTCCAGGTTGTTATGTCAACAGTCAAAATGTAGACAGTTGAGTATAATGTTAGTATTACAAATATAATACATATATTTTATTATATTTCTGAAGTTTTTACAAGCTGCCTGCGTTATATTAAATTTACAGATGTTACAAACAAATACAAACATTTTGACTTGTCTACATTTTGACCTGTCGACATTACATACCAGACCCAAGGGTTAGGGTCAGGGAAAACTCTAACCTGATTGCTTGTCCTCGCTCTTTGAATTCAGGCTGCAAAGAAATCCCTGTTGTCACAGGTTTGCCGGAAAACGCTGTGTCACAAATCTGCACATCATACCCGTAAACCACACCCGCAAGTGGCTCCCCTTGGCATGTGCCCATCACCAACTCCCCCGTTACTTCCTATTCTCACTTCCCAATATTAGAAGCATCACCAGCCACTAACTCCAGTCATCGATCAATTCAAACTAAATGCATTTCCTGTTAATCCTCTCTGAAGCAGCATCCAGCTCCTCTGATATCTATAACAATAATGCTGGGAGCTGTTTCTTCTTTAATTAAACCTATGATTGGCATCTGAGCTTCATAGAATTGAGTTAAAAGTGTAAAAAAAACATTTTTTTAAAATTCCAAACTAAAAACACGACTTGTTTTGAGCCTTTCCCATATAAATGTGTTTTACAAGAAAACAGATAGCTTAAAGTTACTTGTGCTGGCCTTATATGACATGGCAGTAAAAAAAAAAAAATGTAATAATCTTTTCCCTGAAGCTGTTGTGAAATTGCTGAACAGTGAATTGATAAATATCATTATGTAACACTAGAGGGCAGCATGATACCATCTGATGGAAGAGTCATTTTTAGTCTCATGTGCAGGGAGACAGAGATGTGCTTTAATTAGTTAACATCATAGATGTTCTTGTTATTACAATGTAAAAAACCAACACATTCCATCTACAAGAACACCTAAGGGACATGGAGGGAAAAAAAATCTGTACAAGCAAAATGTGCTTGTATCAGAAATTGCTCCTGTGCTGGGCGCTGATGGTATTCCGCTATGCAGGCAGATAACTACAGTGTACAGTGTAGGTTGTTCTGTGAGAAGGATGTTGTAATAAATGATAATATCCATGCACTCTGCCAGAGGCATCTGTAAATTCCATCACTTACTATAAGTGATCTACACACTGAGCAAGAGCCATATTCACTAATGCTTCTACATAAAGAAAGTGCAGGCGTTGCCCATAGTAACCTAGATTCTAGCAATCATTTGTCTTGTACATTCCATAAAAGGACAGGTTGAAGCTGATTGGTTGCTATGGCCAATGACTCCACACACCTAAAATGTCAACTTGTGATAGGAGTGGTACTAGACCTATATAAATAAGGAGAAGGCTTATTATGTGCTCAGCCAGAGGAGGTGTGTCTTGTGCTCAGCCAGAGGAGGTGTGTCTTGTGCTCAGCCAGAGGAAGCGTGTCTTTTGCTCAACCGGAGGAGGTGTGTCTTGTGCTCAGCCAGCAGAGGCATCTTGGGCTCAGCCAGGGGAGGTATGTTTTGTGGTCTGTCAGAGGAGGTGTGTCTTGTGCTCCATCAGAGGAGTTGAGTCTTGTGCTCAGTCAGAGGAGGTGAGTCTTGTGCTCAGCCAGAGGAGGTGTGTCTTGTGCTCAGCCAGAGGAGGCGTGTCTTGTGCTCAGCCAGAGGAGGTGAGTCTTGTGCTCAGCCAGAGGAGGTGTGTTTAGTGTTCAGCCAGAGGAGACATGTCTTGTGCTCAGCCAGAGGAGGTGTGTCTTGTGCTCAGCCAGAGGAGACATGTCTTGTACTCAGCCAGTGGAGGTGTGTCTTGTGCTCAGCCAGAGGAGGTGTGTCTTGTGCTCAGCCAGAGGAGGTGAGTCTTGTGCTCAGCCAGAGGAGGTGAGTCTTGTGCTCAGCCAGAGGAGGTGAGTCTTGTGCTCAGCCAGAGGAGGTGAGTCTTGTGCTCAGCCAGAGGAGGTGAGTCTTGTGCTCAGCCAGAGGAGGTGTGTTTAGTGTTCAGCCAGAGGAGACATGTCTTGTGCTCAGCCAGAGGAGGTGAGTCTTGTGCTCAGCCAGAGGAGGTGAGTCTTGTGCTCAGCCAGAGGAGGTGAGTCTTGTGCTCAGCCAGAGGAGGTGAGTCTTGTGCTCAGCCAGAGGAGGTGAGTCTTGTGCTCAGCCAGAGGAGGTGAGTCTTGTGCTCAGCCAGAGGAGGTGAGTCTTGTGCTCAGCCAGAGGAGGTGAGTCTTGTGCTCAGCCAGAGGAGGTGAGTCTTGTGCTCAGCCAGAGGAGGTGTGTTTAGTGTTCAGCCAGAGGAGACATGTCTTGTGCTCAGCCAGAGGAGGTGAGTCTTGTGCTCAGCCAGAGGAGGTGAGTCTTGTGCTCAGCCAGAGGAGGTGAGTCTTGTGCTCAGCCAGAGGAGGTGAGTCTTGTGCTCAGCCAGAGGAGGTGAGTCTTGTGCTCAGCCAGAGGAGGTGAGTCTTGTGCTCAGCCAGAGGAGGTGAGTCTTGTGCTCAGCCAGAGGAGGTGAGTCTTGTGCTCAGCCAGAGGAGGTGAGTCTTGTGCTCAGCCAGAGGAGGTGTGTTTAGTGTTCAGCCAGAGGAGACATGTCTTGTGCTCAGCCAGAGGAGGTGAGTCTTGTGCTCAGCCAGAGGAGGTGAGTCTTGTGCTCAGCCAGAGGAGGTGAGTCTTGTGCTCAGCCAGAGGAGGTGAGTCTTGTGCTCAGCCAGAGGAGGTGAGTCTTGTGCTCAGCCAGAGGAGGTGAGTCTTGTGCTCAGCCAGAGGAGGTGAGTCTTGTGCTCAGCCAGAGGAGGTGAGTCTTGTGCTCAGCCAGAGGAGGTGAGTCTTGTGCTCAGCCAGAGGAGGTGTGTTTAGTGTTCAGCCAGAGGAGACATGTCTTGTGCTCAGCCAGAGGAGGTGAGTCTTGTGCTCAGCCAGAGGAGGTGAGTCTTGTGCTCAGCCAGAGGAGGTGAGTCTTGTGCTCAGCCAGAGGAGGTGAGTCTTGTGCTCAGCCAGAGGAGGTGAGTCTTGTGCTCAGCCAGAGGAGGTGAGTCTTGTGCTCAGCCAGAGGAGGTGAGTCTTGTGCTCAGCCAGAGGAGGTGAGTCTTGTGCTCAGCCAGAGGAGGTGAGTCTTGTGCTCAGCCAGAGGAGGTGTGTTTAGTGTTCAGCCAGAGGAGACATGTCTTGTGCTCAGCCAGAGGAGGTGAGTCTTGTGCTCAGCCAGAGGAGGTGAGTCTTGTGCTCAGCCAGAGGAGGTGAGTCTTGTGCTCAGCCAGAGGAGGTGAGTCTTGTGCTCAGCCAGAGGAGGTGAGTCTTGTGCTCAGCCAGAGGAGGTGAGTCTTGTGCTCAGCCAGAGGAGGTGAGTCTTGTGCTCAGCCAGAGGAGGTGAGTCTTGTGCTCAGCCAGAGGAGGTGAGTCTTGTGCTCAGCCAGAGGAGGTGTGTTTAGTGTTCAGCCAGAGGAGACATGTCTTGTGCTCAGCCAGAGGAGGTGAGTCTTGTGCTCAGCCAGAGGAGGTGAGTCTTGTGCTCAGCCAGAGGAGGTGAGTCTTGTGCTCAGCCAGAGGAGGTGAGTCTTGTTTATAATTATTATTATTATCATTATTATTGTTATTATTATTATCATCATCATCATTATTATTATTATTATTATTATCATCATCATCACTGTTGTTATTATTATTATTATTATCATCATCATTATTATTGTTATCATTATTATTATTATTATTATCATTCTTATTATTATCATCATTGTTATTATTATCATTATTATTATTATTATAATCCATTATTATTATTATTATCATCATCATCATCGTTATTATTATTATTATTATCATCATCATCATTGTTATTATTATTATTATCATCATCATCATTATTATTATTATTATTATTATCATCATCATCATTGTTATTATTATTATTATTATAGTTAAGAATGAGCATAAGAAGAGTGGGAGACATTTAATTAGGGAAATCTGGTTAGTCCACTAAGTTCCTAATTTTGCTACTTACACAACTATGAACCTAAAGTTAAGGTAGCCCTATGGCACTCGATACTCGGTTAAGAAGCTGAAAAACGAGGACGTGTCAGGGGAGTCAGCATGCTACTTGGGTGCGTAAAATTAAGAACCCAAAGCATTCTTAAGTGTGAATCAGCTATATTATTATTATTATTATTATTATTATTATTATTATTATTGACCATCATCACCATCATTCTATTTTATTGTAATAAAATTGGAGAATATAAGTTTTTAAGGTGGCAAGTTCTCACCAGCAACACCCTAATATTTTTTGTGTTCATCCACTAATGCACCTTCTTCCTCATCTGCTGCACCCCCAGGCTGCTCCTGTAGCTCAGTGTCCTCATATACATAGATCTTCTTTACCACATTTTGTGCTTTATTGTATGTTGTGCTCAGTCAGAAAAAGCATGTCTTGGACCAGGTAGAGGAGGTGTGTCTTGTGCTCAGTCAGAGGAGGCGTGTCTCGTGCTCAGACAGAGGAGGTGTGTCTTGTGCTCAGTCAGAGGAGGTGTGTCTTATGCTCAGCCAGAGGAGGTGTGTCTTGCGCTCAGCCAGAAGAGGTGTGTCTTGTGCTTATCCAGAGGAGGCGTGTCTTGTGCTTATCCAGAGGAGGCGTGTCTTGTGCTCAGCCAGAGGAGTTGTGTATTGTGCTCAGCCAGAGGAGGTGTGTCTTGTGCTCAGCTAGAGGAGGCGTGTCTTGTGCTCAGCTAGAGGAGGCGTGTCTTGTGCTTATCCAGAGGAGGCGTGTCTTGTGCTCAGCCAGAGGAGGTGTGTATTGTGCTCAGGCAGAGGAGGTGTGTCTTGTGCTCAGCCAGAGGAGGCGTGTCTTGTGCTCAGCCAGAGGAGGTGTGTCTTGTGCTCAGCCAGATTTAAAAAGTGGGCGTTGTGCATATGTCTGGATCCTGTCCAATGTGGGTTACGACTGTTACTGTTTTCTGTCCATGCAATCAAGTCCCTATTTTGGGTTTTAGCATCTTCTGTCACCGCTCAAAGCTGTCAGAGAAAATCTGGTTTACTAGTTCAGAATAACTTAAATGTAAACTGCTTGGCTCCTTTCCAGCGCTGTCTATCGTCTGCATCCATTTGGACTGCAGCGCACCTGAAATTTGTTTTTAATTTGATTTTTCCACTGAAGCGGAAGACGTTATGTAAATGATGACGTTGGGTTAGGAACATACATTTTTTGGCAGGCAGCTGACATTCTGCCATTTAGAATGTGTCAAATGACTGCATGGCACTAAACCCGAATACATATTGATGCATTTTAATGATATAATGGCAAATCCTTGCCCGGAATATGATCACAAGCATCATTTTTCTCTCCCTTCTTGGATAATATTTTCAGCCCACTGGAATCCTGTCCAAACAGTATAGAAAAGCCCTGGAATTAATGAGCACTCATACGGAATACTGTGTATAGTCTTTCTGCATCTCCTGCATTACAGGGGTATTGTAATTCTATTAAATGGAAGATTTATTCATAGGGATTGTAATACAAGAAATATCCTGACAAAATATTATGCGGACTAGACTTAAACTCTTCTCTGGGGCACATGTAACCCTGCAAGTCCAAAGATTGTGCCTTCTGCCAGCTCAGCATTTTTATTATGTAGCCAGACCTTCCAAATATTACTTATTCATATGAGGTGTATCTTGTATCAGCCTGAGGAGGCGTGTCTTGTATGAGGGGTGTGTCTTCTGCTCAGCCAGAGGAGGTGTGTCTTGTGCTCAGCCAGAGGAGGTGTGTCTTGTGCTTAGCCAGAGGAGGCGTGTCTTGTGCTCAGCCAGAGGAGGCGTGTCTTGTGCTCAGCCAGAGAAGATGTGTCTTGTGATCAGCCAGAGGAGATGTGTCTTGTGATCAGCCAGAGGAGGCGTATCTTGTGCTCAGCCAGAGGAGATGTGTCTTGTGATCAGCCAGAGGAGAAGCAAAAGACACCCCTCCTCTATGGGCTGAGCACAAGACACACCTCCTCTATGGCCTGAGCACAAGACACACCTCCTCTATGGGCTGAGCACAAGACCCACCTCTTCTGGCTGAGTTCAAGACCCACCTCCTCTTGTACTCAGCCAGGTTTAGGACCCAATAAAGTTACTTTGGGCCTGAATCCGTTATCCCATTACCACTTCATTATTTATCATCTGAATACTTAACAATTGGACTACATGCTAGACCAAATCAGCACGTCCCCATGGATTGAGGAATGTGCTGTCTATTCTTTTGCACCTTGCTGTAGCTCAGTGAATATACCTTGAATTCCTGTGTGATATTATTAGGTTTTCTTTACTTATAGTGGGTCACCTTTGGCCGTTTTGGGTAAACTATTTGCATTTTTCTTTTTTGATTCTCGGTAGGTCAGTTTCTGTGTGTTGACCTGAGCTGACCCCCCCATCGTCTGACCTGGTGCCAGCCTGTTCCTCTGTGACAGATTTGCAGTATGCCAGTGTATACTCACAAAGGGCCTGATCCAGCGCTACGAAAATTCGCACGACGGGCGAATGCGAACGTACGCTCGTCGTATCAACCTACACGCCCCTAGTACTCCCATAGTAAAATCCCTGCTTATGGCGGCTATACCCTACACTGGGTACGACCGTCGGCCGTACGAAAATTCGCAGAAAATACGCTGAGAAAATACGCTTAGCACGCCCATACTGTACAATTTAAATGGCTATCCCCGCCTCCCTGTAGTAAAACGGGCGCCCATCGTAAAAAAAATACGCCCGGCGAGCGAAAAATACGCTAACGATACGCCCGCTATTCGCTCATGACGCTCGGGCGACCGGAACCTGTCATACTGGGCATGCGCATTGCGAATTTTTTGACGAAAATTCGCTTACGATGAGCGTACGCTCGCTTGCGAGCGTTGCTCTGGATCAGGCCCAAATACCACCTCTAAATATCCCTGTCCTTTTAACCTTGGCTCCCCCTGTGCCCCATTCCATTAAAAAAAACCCCGGCAGCAGATAAAATCCTGACTATTGCT
Source organism: Limnodynastes dumerilii (assembly GCA_011038615.1). Taxonomy (NCBI): domain Eukaryota; kingdom Metazoa; phylum Chordata; class Amphibia; order Anura; family Limnodynastidae; genus Limnodynastes; species Limnodynastes dumerilii. The sequence goes on along the minus strand of WWET01001106.1, from coordinate 348,933 downwards.
GCTGTGCACACAGGGGACTGACCGGCACAGATCTATAACAATTACAACATGGCAAATAAAGTAGATTCGGGTAATTGTTTTTCTGCACGACTGATAAATCATACCCAGGGCCCCAACTCCTGATGCTACAATCACAGAGCTGTGTGTTATTATTTAATATTTAGAAATTGCTAAACAGATGGGACCGGGAATCCGCATAGTGGGGCTCTCTGTATGTTGCACGGTGATGGATGAAACCAGCGACGTCTCTCTCATTACAGTCTCTACAATAAAACTGCAATATAGATGATTCTGACGGTTATGGAGAATTCTGAGGACCCATTACTAAATGCCAGGGCTGGAAAAATGTCTTTTCTTTGTAGTGAGACAGGATTTACTGCATAAACACGTTCTGCTGCTGCTGAAGTCGCCTCTTTCCTGCAAACTTTACTGTGAATTTTCCAAACTTCATCTAATTTGCAGAATTGCATCTGATTAAACCAGGAAAGGAAGATACCTTGTCATGCAGACTGTATGTATCGCAGGATGGGGTTTGCTGGTTACATGTGCTGGTTTTCAACATTGCTTAACACAACTCTTGTCTGATGGAGTATAGTAATGCTGATGTCATTGTTCACTATTACAATAACCCTAACCCTACCCTATCCCTAATCTAACCCTAACCCTACTTTATCCATAATCCTAACCCTAATCTAACCCTAATTTCTAACCCTAACCCTACCCTATCCATAACCCTACCCTATCCATAATCCTAACCCTAACCCTAACCTATCCCTAATCCTAACCCTAACCCTACCCAATCCCTAATCCTAACCTAACCCTAATTTCTAAACCTAACCCTACCCTACCCCTAATCCTAATCTAACCCTAATTTCTAACCCTAACCCTAATCTAATCCTAACTCTATCCATAACTCTAATCTAACCCTAATTTCTAACTCTAACCCTAATCTAACCCTAATTTCTAATCCTAACCCTAATCTAATCATAACCCTAATCCTAATTCCTAACCCTAGTCCTAACCGTAACCCTAATTTCTATCCCTAATCCTAATCTAATTCTTAACGTAATCTAACCCGAACCCTAACCCTAATTCTTAACCCTAACCATAATCTAATCCTAATCCTGACACTATTCTAACCCTAACCCAAATCTATTAATAACCCTAATTACTAAACCTAACCCTAACCTAATCCTAACATTAACCTAACCCTAATCTATGCCTAACCCTAACCTATGCCTAACCCTAATCCTAACCCTAATCCCTACTCCTGTTTGATAGATTATTGTAATGCTGATGTGATTGTTTGCTATTACCATAACCCTAACACTAATTCCTAATCCAATCCTAACCATAAACCTAATCCAATCCCTAACCCTAATTTCTAAGCCTCATCCAATCCTAACCCCAACCCTAATTTCTAAACCTAACCCTAATCCAATCCCTAAATTAACTCTAATCCAATCCCTAACGATAATTCCTAATCCAATCTCTAACCATTATTACGAACCGTAAACCTGGTGCTAACTCTAGCCCTAATTCCTAACCCAAATCCAGTGCCTGACCCTAACCCTAAAAACTAACCGGGAAAGCAGAGTGCAGACTGCATTGCTCTGTGGAATATTGTGCAGCTGTTATATATATATTTTATATAGCGCTCAGATTATGTAGCAATTTACAGACAATATTTAATGTTCAGTCCCTGTCCTATGGGAGCTGCATTATAATTTTTCAGCAGCCAATTATCCTACCAGCGTGTTTTTGAAGTGTGGGAAGAAACCGGAGCCCCCAGAGGAAACCCACATAGACACAGGCAGAACATACACACTCCACACAGAGGCCCTGATTCAGAGATTGGAAATAAGAACTTAAAGTTACACCTGGGCTAAACCATGTTGATTTCAGGGGGAGTCAAATTTCATTTGTTGCAACAGTATTATAGTTAAAAGGTGATGTTTCCCAGCTCAAGTCTAATTAGCAGTTTAAAAGTGAAGCTGATCAGGTATCTGTGTGCAATAAGTAAAAGCAAAGCATTCTCCCTGCATGCATAGAATAAAATTAACTTGACTCCCCCTGAAATCAACATGGTTTAGCCCAGGTGTAAATTTAAGTTCTTATTTTCAGCCTCTGAATCAGGCCCAGATAATCTGGGAAATGAACTCATAATCTCAGCGATTGTTACTCACTGAGCCACCAGTGCTGCTCCAAGAGTGAGAGACTGTGGCGCTAGGCCTGGGTTGGGCTGCGGGGCTGTGGTGCCTGAAGGTTAGGGTTAGGGCTTAATCTGCAATTTACAAAGCGCTGAGTAAAGCACGCCCTATTAGATGTACCTCTTTATATTTGAGGCTTAGCATCACCTGTGGATTCGTGATTACATTTGTCATTCCTTACTCTGTTTTATGTAACGGGCGGGCAGCATGCTGTATATTTATACTATAAAGGCTCACATCTGCTGTGACAGCATCTCGCGTGTGGCAGAGTCTTGGAAGTCTGAGCTGTTCTATTAATGCGTGAGAAGCGTCAGCCTCCAGTAAAGGCTATTACGGATCTCAGTGGTTGCTGCCTTGTCAGCGTTTCTGACTCTTATACCCATAAATATGTTCCGCGGTGATATATAGCAGAAAGTGATTTGCTTAATTGCCTGATAATTACTAGAATCAAAGCTGCTTTACATTCCTGAAGTTATGTCATTCAATGAGGAGAATATAGTGTGAAGACACTTACACGCCTAATTTTGCAGTAATGCATCCAATTTTACGGGTAAACTGGCAGATTTGTAGGTAAAGTGGGCACAGCTGAGGGGAAGGGAGGGGGTTACATTGCAAATGTAGAATAAGATCACTCCATCCATAAGGGGCTAGATTTACTACACTTCTCAAAAGGAAAAATGGACATGTTGCCCATAGTAACCAATCTGATGCTAACTCTTACTTTCCTATTTCATACTAGAGAATGTCAGCTAGAATCTGATTGGTTGCTATGGGCAATATCTCCATTTTCTCCAACTTCTCATTTTCTTTTGGGAAGTTTAGCCCAAGGTCTTTTAGAACAGGGCAGGATTATTTAAATGAGATAAAGGGGCATAAAAAGGACATTGAAGTTGGGTTGGGTGTTCTATACACCTCTGAGGTGGGGGATTGGACATACTGGAGAAATGTGCATGATCCTGATACCACTCCCAGTGATAAAGACAGCCCTACATAAAATAAGCTAAAATGTGCAATATTTTGTGATAATTAAGTTCTTAAGTCAATGGGGATAGCCATGGATGGCCAAATTGCAAACTGGCTGTTTGGTTGCTATATAATATGCTATAAAAAATTATGATAGACATATTTATTTGATCCGCAGGGGCGGATCTAATCTTATCTTTAGGGGAGGGGAATGTAGAATCCCGTCCCTTCACTCCGATTGGTGACAGTCAAGAGAGTCCCACCTACTTCATGCTGATTGGCCATAATAGAAGCAACAGGGCAGGATCTTTTTCCTGTCTCTTTGCTGGCACAGTATGTAACCCTCTGTTCGGACCCCGTCCCCTATCACCTCATCCTCTGTATCCGACTGTGTACAATCAGTGGTAAGCCCCACTGCAAAAGCAAAATTATTCTACCACTAACACAGGGTTGCCGATATCCCAGGAGAGCCTGCAAATCTCCTACACTGAGCCATGCACACCATAGACTGGATCCAGACTTATGTAAGTGCTTGAAATGAGTTACTCCTGGGCTAAACCATGGTGATTGCAGGGGATTCATATTTCATCTGTTGCAAACAGTATTAGAGTTAAAAGGTGATGTTTCCTATCCCGAGTCTAAATAACAGTGTGATAGTAACGCTGGTCAGTATCTGTGTGCAGTAAGCAATTCAAAGATATATCCCTGCATGCAAAGACTACAATTATCCTGACTCCCCCTACAATCAACTTGGTTTAGCCCTGGAGTAGTTAATTTCAAGCACTTACTTAAGTCTGGATCCAGTCCCATGACCTTAAGTCTCGCCCCCCTGCCTTGCAACACTACTTTTCTTAGCCACCACCCTTGGTGGTCAGTGGGTGGGGCTTCAGGATGGAATTTGCATAAATCATATCATCAAACCCCACCCCCACCAAGGCATCTATCGCTTCCCTTCGTGATCTCCCGTAGGGAAGGACTGAAAATTAGGCAACCCTGTTCTAACATAAGGTAAAATAAAGTATGTGTCTTTTTTTTTTTCAAAAAGACTAATTTAACGAAAAATTGACTTCTTAAATCTGCCGCTGTATAAGATTATTTTAAAAGCAGAAAAAAACACATTTTCCGAGGAGAGTAAAAGCTGCGACATGCTCCATAAATGTTAACATTTTTATTCTAACATTGTAATAGAATATGGAGTGTGTAAAAAATAAGCATTCGATGACCTTGTGGGTTTACAGCTGGTATTAATGCATGTGATAGAGAGTCCGGCTCCTGGATTCCGAGGACAGAGGGGAAACAATCTGGCAGATGGATGACTAAAATAACCAGCTAGTGTTTTTGGGTCAGACTGTTTGACTCTTATTTCAAAGATGATTTGCCTCACCAGGTATATGAGTTCTCTGCTGTGGATCTAAATCAGGCTGTTTCTCCTGCACAGCCATGATAAAGATGATAAAAATAAATAAAATCCTCCGTAGCTTTGTGCTTACCTCGTATTCTATCACAATATTCTTACATTCTCATTGGTTGATGAGGGGAGGTCAGAAAACGCAGCAGGTGATTGCAATTTGACATTGTAAAAATAGCCCCAAAATGTGTTTGTTTTTAAATCATCATTTTCTTGAGGTTAGAGAGATTTTATAATAATAACTGCAAAGAAATGTAAGAGTGATAAATAGAGACTGGGGTTGTGTTAGGACTCAACTCTATCCCTAACCACAGCCTAACTCTAACCACAGACTAATCCCAACCACAGACTAATCCTAACTCTATCCCAACCACAGCCTAACTCTAACAACAGACAAATCCTAACTCTATCCCTAACCGCATCCTAACTCTAACCACAGCCTAACTCTAACCACAGACTAATCCTAACTCTATCCCTAACCACAGCCTAACTCTAACCACAGACTAATCCTAACTCTGGGCCGTATTCAGAGATCCGTTTTCACGACCAGTTCCATGTGTATTTTTAGGTACGTTTAAACTGCGCATGCGTGGTAACTTTATTTACGTAGTTCACTTAGACTATGTGCGCGGAAGTGCCTTACGGATGGACCTGTGAATCGCACGTGGATACATACGTCCGGATCTGCAACGTAAAAATACGCACGGGAGAATTTAAATAAAAATGGGTGCGGGGCAATTAAATGAAGGAAAGTGGGCGAGATTATCATGATACGCACGTACGGAGGACGTATACGCACGGGACTGCACACGGCAAGTTACAGGTGGTCTATTGGGGGTAAGTCTCTGAGAGTACGGCCAAAAGAGGGGAGTGTCATGGGTGTGAGGGGGTTTGGCCTGCTCCGTGCGTGCGTCCCGATCTGGATACGGATCTTTGAGTACGGCCCTCTATCCCTAACCACAGCCTAACCCTATCCCTAACCACAGCCTAATCCTATCCCTAACCACAGCCTAATCCTAAATGCACCTTTACCGCGGCCTAACCCTAACCGCAGCATAACCCTAACCGTTTCCACAATCTAACCCTAACCTTATCCAGTCTAACCCTGACAGCAGCCTAACCCTAACTCTGGCCTGATACTCATTTAAGGAAGTCAGGGGCCCCTTGCATAAGTCCCCTCTGCAAATGCATGCCCCAGATGTTTACAAGAGGGATCTCCTAGTGTACGGATCTCTGTACACTAGAAGATTTGAGGAAGGGACCAGGTTGCTGTATGTACATATCATACATACATGTTATGAGGTTGCTGTATGTACATATGCATACATGTTATTAGGTTGTTGTATGTACGTATCATGCATACATGTTATTAGGTTGTTGTATGTACGTATCATGCATACATGTTATTAGGTTGTTGTATGTACGTATCATGCATACATGTTATTAGGTTGTTGTATGTACGTATCATGCATACATGTTATTAGGTTGTTGTATGTACGTATCATGCATACATGTTATTAGGTTGTTGTATGTACGTATCATGCATACATGTTATTAGGTTGTTGTATGTACGTATCATGCATACATGTTATTAGGTTGTTGTATGTACGTATCATGCATACATGTTATTAGGTTGTTGTATGTACGTATCATGCATACATGTTATTAGGTTGTTGTATGTACGTATCATGCATACATGTTATTAGGTTGTTGTATGTACGTATCATGCATACATGTTATTAGGTTGTTGTATGTACGTATCATGCATACATGTTATTAGGTTGTTGTATGTACGTATCATGCATACATGTTATTAGGTTGTTGTATGTACGTATCATGCATACATGTTATTAGGTTGTTGTATGTACGTATCATGCATACATGTTATTAGGTTGTTGTATGTACGTATCATGCATACATGTTATTAGGTTGTTGTATGTACGTATCATGCATACATGTTATTAGGTTGTTGTATGTACGTATCATGCATACATGTTATTAGGTTGTTGTATGTACATATCATGCATACCTGTTATGAGGTTGTTGTATGTACGTATCATGCATACCTGTTATGAGGTTGTTGTATGTACATATCATGCATACCTGTTATGAGGTTGTTGTATGTACGTATCATGGATACCTGTTATGAGGTTGTTGTATGTACATATCATGCATACCTGTTATGAGGTTGTTGTATGTACATATCATGCATACCTGTTATGAGGTTGTTGTATGTACATATCATGCATACCTGTTATGAGGTTGTTGTATGTACATATCATGCATACCTGTTATGAGGTTGTTGTATGTACATATCATGCATACCTGTTATGAGGTTGTTGTATGTACATATCATGCATACCTGTTATGAGGTTGTTGTATGTACATATCATGCATACCTGTTATGAGGTTGTTGTATGTACATATCATGCATACCTGTTATGAGGTTGTTGTATGTACATATCATGCATACCTGTTATGAGGTTGTTGTATGTACATATCATGCATACCTGTTATGAGGTTGTTGTATGTACATATCATGCATACCTGTTATGAGGTTGTTGTATGTACATATCATGCATACCTGTTATGAGGTTGTTGTATGTACATATCATGCATACCTGTTATGAGGTTGTTGTATGTACATATCATGCATACCTGTTATGAGGTTGTTGTATGTACATATCATGCATACCTGTTATGAGGTTGTTGTATGTACATATCATGCATACCTGTTATGAGGTTGTTGTATGTACATATCATGCATACCTGTTATGAGGTTGTTGTATGTACATATCATGCATACCTGTTATGAGGTTGTTGTATGTACATATCATGCATACCTGTTATGAGGTTGTTGTATGTACATATCATGCATACCTGTTATGAGGTTGTTGTATGTACATATCATGCATACCTGTTATGAGGTTGTTGTATGTACATATCATGCATACCTGTTATGAGGTTGTTGTATGTACATATCATGCATACCTGTTATGAGGTTGTTGTATGTACATATCATGCATACCTGTTATGAGGTTGTTGTATGTACATATCATGCATACCTGTTATGAGGTTGTTGTATGTACATATCATGCATACCTGTTATGAGGTTGTTGTATGTACATATCATGCATACCTGTTATGAGGTTGTTGTATGTACATATCATGCATACCTGTTATGAGGTTGTTGTATGTACATATCATGCATACCTGTTATGAGGTTGTTGTATGTACATATCATGCATACCTGTTATGAGGTTGTTGTATGTACATATCATGCATACCTGTTATGAGGTTGTTGTATGTACATATCATGCATACCTGTTATGAGGTTGTTGTATGTACATATCATGCATACCTGTTATGAGGTTGTTGTATGTACATATCATCTGGACAAAAATAAAGGGGAAATGAGGCTGGCTGGACAAAAATAAAGGGGGAAATGAGGCTGACTGGACAAAAATAAAGGGGAAACTGACTTGACTGGACAAAAATAAAGAGGGAAATGAGGCTGACTGGACAAAAATAAAGGGGAAATGAGGCTGGCTGGACAAAAATAAAGGGGGAAATGAGGCTGACTGGACAAAAATGGGAAATGAGAGGGGGACAAAAAGAAAGAGGGAAAGGAGGCTGACTGGACAAAAAGAAAGGGGAAATGAGGCTGACTGGACAAAAATAAAGGGGAAAATGAGGCTGGCTGGACAAAAATAAAGGGGGAAATGAGTCTGACTGGACAAAAAGAAAGGGGAAATGAGGCTGGCTGGACAAAAATAAAGGGGGAAATGAGGCTGGCTGGACAAAAATAAAGGGGGAAATGAGGTTGGTGCATACATTGCTAGTGTTGTTGTGTGGTGCATACATTGTGTTAAGCACATATATATAGAAATCCCTCTCTTCTAGAGCTCCTGCCTTTGCAGAGTTCAGGGCTATGTTGGCAGATGCCATGTTGGCAGCTGGATCGGACCCCTCTGGTATATAGAGTGCACAGGGTATGTGAAGACTCCGCAGCCATCACAGGGAACTCTCTCTGCATTTATCCCCGACACGTCTCCCGTCTGAAGATAATACTGTCAGCCAGATACAGCCGAGGGGCAGCTATTTAGGAATATTCTAATGTTTCCTCTCATCAGCTTCGGAAACCAGCTATTCTTAAAGGTTAAGCCCCATCAGAGCTCGGCAATGAATTTGTGCTGCTTGATACTGTGGTCACTCTGTAAAACATGAAAATGTCAGTTCATTACCAGACGAGAGCCATTGGCTGTGCTTATGTCCTGCTTTATTAGTTGTGAATGGCAGGGTGGCTGTGAGCGGCTCTCCCGGGAGCAGGGTTTGCAGAGTCAGATGCTGACATATTACTAGAGCAGCTTCATAGCCCTGGTGTAAAGTTCAGTAGGTGCAGAAAATGATGGCCCAGGGCAGCCCGAAGCCTAAACACCTTCTGTAAGGGACAAATGTCAGCCCTTGCAATGTAATATTACAGTATAAAGACGATGGGTTATAACGCAGGCTCTAAAGCCCTGAGCAGACAGACAGACACTGGGGGGGATTCAGAGGAGTGCGAAAAAGCAGCATTGATCGTGCAAGCCTTTGATACGGGGGATGGGCTGCGTGTGTTTAAAAAAAACACGCAAAGGGCCTGATCCAGACTCAATAACGACAGGCAATTGACGCACGCAGCATGTGTAAGTCTGTATCTGCGTAGGATCTGTAAGAAGGAACTTGTACGGAACTCCGTACGACAGGACGTGACGTCCCTATGCAAGCCGAATATACGCATAGTGGGCGGAGGGAGGCATTTAATCTGTACAGTGTGGGCGGAGTTAGGCACTTACCTACGACAAGGCGATGTGTACGACCAGAGATAAACAAGGAAAAGTTAAGGCAGAGTTCCGACCACATAGGTCAGCTATGTGTGTGCGCAAGAGGAGTGCCAGGGGGAGCGCATGATACTTAGTAGGCCGTAACTTAAGTACACTGGCGTCCATAAAATGATCCTAAGTCTGGATCAGGCCGAAAGTGTCCATTGGATTGAAAGCAAGCAAAGCGTGTGGTGTACAGGGACACAGCAGCTAAGCGCAATGCAGTTACGTGGCCAAATATGTTGCGCATGAGTAGGGTAATCCAGTGTAACGGTGACTATACATGGAGGCTCTGATTAATGTCAGCGCCTCTGTCGTAATGTAAATGTCACAAAGTATACATACTGATTGCAAATAATACCCTGTCCGATCATGCTGCGCATGTGTGCAGAGGGCTGCTAATGCATCGAAACGCAGCTCGATTGACGCTTCCTTCCAGGCTGTGCCGGCCTTCTGCGGTGGTGGCGTGATGGTGCATGGTGTAGGCGCTATGGGCGAGGGAAGCTATGAAAATCGAACCGCATGGACGTGGCTAAGAAAGGACCTGTGCTGCGATACCCCTGGGACTGCTAATCTAATAGGGTCTTATTATAAACCAATAACATCACCCCACTTCCGCAAGCCGCCTGCAGAACTTGTGCGATATTCTTGGGCACCGCAAAGCATATGTTCTGCAACAGAACTTTTTGTGTATGAAACGCATTTCCGTATGCTAGGAGTTCTGTGCGGAGG